>JAWZYV010012402.1:0-170740 GCA_038373885.1 Cheiracanthium punctorium | reverse complement strand
CTTTTAAAAAATTAAACATCAATTCTCCACCGACAGATTGGCTGGCTCCTGTGTCGGCACAGACTGTTCCCGTGGCTTCATAAACCTCAATATCAATTAGAGCTACTGGAGCGGTGAAACAAGTAAACATCTGTATGCCATTGATATGAGCATTTTCCTTCTTTACTGACCAGTTCGGGCATTTTGCTTTTATAAACCCGGGCGCACCACACCCATAACAAGAAACAGGGGGGCACTCATCACTATTATTATCATAGCGCGAGGTCGTATATTTTGATTTAGGGAGTGTATTCCTGTAACTGCCAGAAACGTCATTATTTTCAGTCCTGATGAAATGATTTTTCCTAAATGCCTGAGTATTTTTACCTCCAGGAGTTTGAAATTTGTATGTTTTGTGGTTTAGAATGATGTATTACTTTTTGATTTGGAGATTTAATATTTTCATATAATTCTAGTTTTTCTGCAAGTAAAACTGGGTCATTAAGTTTTTCCCAACGATCTAGATAGTGGTTCTTACATTCTAAAGGACATCTTTTTTTTATCTGGTTAGCTATTATGAGTTCCTTTAACATATCAAACGATTTAATTTCTAATTCCGAGAGCCAACCCTCAAAATACACTGCTGGCCACCCAAATTGCAACACCAAGAAAAACAAGAGATATCACAACAAAATTTATTGTGTAGATAACATGCTGACCAAGTAACAAATGATTAAATTTACAGCATTCTATGAAGCGTGGTTCCTGCCAAAATCAGTACCCAGAGTAGCCGCCGTTGTTGGAGATCACAGCTGCCACACGCCTCGGCATTGATTCAAAGAGACTTTGAATGTGTTCTTGGGGTACAGCAGACCAAGCAGCTTCCACACGTTGCCAAAGTTGATCTGGTGTGACAGCTGGGGATGAACTCTGGGTCAGTCGTTGAGCAACCATGGACCACATGTTTTCTATCGGCGAAAGATCCGGAGAGCGCGCCGGCCAGGGAAGCAATTCAATCTGGTGATTGACGAAGAACCCTTGGACAATGCGTGCCACGTGTGGCCGTGCATTATCCTGCTGAAATATGGCTGTTGGCAAGCCCTGAAGGTAAGAAAGGACAACTGGCTCCAACACCTCGGAGATGTAGCGCTGGCTGGTTAAAGTACCGGCAATGCGTACTAGAGGAGTGCGAGAGAGATATCCGATACCGCCCCATACCATAATACCCGGTGCAGGACCAGTGTGACGGTGCATAATGCAGCTGTTCAGCATCCTCTCTCCACGGTGTCTCCAGACTCGAATCCGACCGTCGTGGTGTTGCATACAGAAGCGTGACTCGTCAGTAAAGAGAATTTCATTCCATTCTGTCGTCCACATCCTTCTTTCATCGCACCATTGGCGGCGGAGACGTCTGTGGTTCCGCGTCAGAGGTAGACAAAGCAACGGACGTCTTGCGGACAGACCATTCTGCTGTAAACGACGTCGAATGGTACGCGCAGACACTGGATGATGCGTTACAGACTGAATCTGCTGTGATATGGTTCGTGATGTGACTGAGCGGTCCGTCACTGCCATGCGTACAATCTGCCTGTCATCACGTGACGTGGTGCACTGAGGTCGATGCGGTCGATCACGTCTGTCCGTCGTACCCTCCTGCACCCAACGATCACATATCCGCATCACAGTTGTTTGGTTTCGTCCAATACGACGACCGATTTCCCTGAAAGATAACCCACAATCTCGGTATGCCACTATCCTTCCTCTGTCAAACTCGGATACTTGATCAAAAGATGATCGTTGTTTCCTACGAGGCATAATTTATCGTTTTTTTGAAAAAAAAGCAAGAAAAACACAATTGCTGTACTTGAAACCGTCGAAATCTCCAAGCCTTAAATAGCGCTTTGAGGTGGCGCCACAGGCGCGCTTGATGTGCGTCTGCGCTGAAATTCTAATCATTTGCATATCTCACCTCAGCTAATGCATGTTGTAAATTTCATATTATTTGCATGCTTCCTTCAGGGTGTTGCATTTACGATGGCCAGCAGTGTAATTTCTAAGTTCAAAATAAAAATCTTTCCATGTAGAATTCTCACGCTTTTGATGCCGACTAAATAAGATTCTAAATCTTTCAGCTGTGAACTTAAATCTTTCCAACAATATTGTATGAATGTGAGAATAATTTTTAAACTCTTCTTCTGGTTCTCTGGCAATCAAATTCCCCATATCGCTTGGAAGGACTCCAATTAAATGCGATACCCAAAAATCTTCGGATACACTCAAAAGCTTCATTTTCCTTTCAAACATTGTTAGGAACAGTGACATATCATCTCTATCGGGTACAAATGAAGGCAAAACTGTTTTTAGATCAAGGCGCATCGTATTAGAATCATTTTGAGAGGTATTTTGGACTGGAGAATTGTAGTTTTGATTTTGCAATTTCAGTTTTTCGAGCTCAAATGCTCTTTCCTGAGCCAGACGTTTTTCTTCAGCTATTTCTTTTCGTCTCATCTCCTCTATTTCTATTTTTTTCTCTTCCGCCAGTTCCTGTTTCTTTCTATCTTCCACAATATTAATAAATGTTTCTTTGACAAACTGATTGTTCTCTTTAAATAACGCACACTGAGTGATTTTGTCCCGTAAATCAATGGCCCTATCGTCGGGAGTGACCTCTACCCGTAATTCTAACGCTAAATTGTCTAAGTCAATTTTTTTACCTTTAGTTAAAAAAGACATTTTTACTAGCAATATAAAACAAGGTTGTTTAATTACTGTTTCTCAGAACTTTTTTTTTTAAATATAGCCTTACCTTTACGAAATATACTAACCACTGCCTTTCCTTTACAAAATATAAGAACTTGAATAAACCTTCATAACGAGATGAAACATATAGGAAGCACATCTGCATACGGAGAATTCCGTGAAACACAAAATAAAACTTACCATTAACTATGTACACATTACTAAATTAAAGAATTATCCACACAATTTTTATACTGAAATATAATACTGAATATATACGGCAATATAATACTGAAAATATACGGAAATATAATACTGAAAATATACGGAAATATAATACTGAAAATATACGGAAATATAATACTGAAACTATCTCAATTTACCATAGTAATATCACTCCAAAATAGTTACCTAAGTAGTACACATATAGCAATATATATAAATTTTAAATGCAAAATTTGAAACATTCTATGACTTTTTCAATAAAAATGATAACACTTTTTTTTTTTTACCACCTGCTCTTAAAACACTCAAAATACCAAATATGAACTGGTAAAATTGTATATTTCGTTCTTGTTAAACAAAATATAAAGTATCAATTACTAGAATTTTAAATATTTGCTTCAAGCAATTTACCACCACAGTTGAATAATCATACCAAATTCACAACACTGTTAATAACACTATTTTTATATTAAACACAAACCTTAATGTGCGCTGAAATAAAATTATAACTTTGTTCAAACGTTAAGAATGGTCTACCAATCTAGAATTTTATGAAAACTTATATAAAAGATACACTAACAAATAAAACATTCCGTATTTATTAATATAAACTTACTGCAAATAATATTCTAAATGAGTTTTATCCAACATTTAAAAAAAAAACGCAAAATTTAAAACAACATTCAAAACTGCAGTATTGACATTCGCTGGGAGACGGTAGGGGGGGGGGGTTAGCGAAAATGATGAAAACAACTGGGATGTCTCCATTTCACCTCACTATAGCTTGAGTATGCGTGCACTGACTCAGAACGGAGCGTTCAGACCTTTTCGGCACATCTTTGAGAGAACATAAACAAGCTGCACTGGTGATCAGAACGGGGCGTTCTGACTATTTTTGGAACATTCCTTCCGACATCACAAATTTCTTTTCAGAAATTAACATAAAAATGGACGGTTATTCTTCTTGCAGAGGCAGTTGATTTGCGGGGAAACAAATTATGCACACACATACTTTTTGCAGACCTCTATCAATTTCAGATGGTCGCTGCTTGTTTCAAACACTTTGCTTACAAACACTCTAAATTTACGTTGGGCGCCATTTTGTAGGCACACTTTGATTTACGAGACAGGGGTTTTAGATTTTATATTTTTTTATTACACATCACGAACATATGACACACAACTTTACACATAAACATCTTGTCACACATAACAAGAGTGTCAATCCAAATAATCTTATAGGATTAGCAGAATTTCCCGCTGATTTAGACGAAACTAGTGCTGTGCCATTCGAATGATTTCCATAATCGATTAATCGGTTTCTAATCGTGTCAGTAATCGATTAATCGAACAGTGAATATTCGTGATTTTACTATTTGAATAGTTTTTGCGATTAATCGCAATTTCACAATTCGACTTGTATTCACGATTAATCGCCATTTTACAAATCGAATTGTATTTACGATTAATCGCGAGTAATCGTTTTACTATTCAAATTGTATTCATGATTAACCACGATTAATCGTTTAACCAGTGCTATTCGAATGCCATGTGCTGAGAGATGGCTTTTTAAATTAGGCTCTGAACGTTGTTTCAGCACTTTTGCACAGTTGCACTGTTGTTTTAGCACTTTTTCCAAAGTGATTATTAACGGCTACATGAAGACAGCAATGTAAGGTCGGCAACATCGTCTTCATGTAGCTGTTAATAATCACTTTGTAAAAAGTGCTGAAACAACAGTGCACTTTCCGACCATTGTTCGTCAGAAACTAATGTATTTTTCTCCGAAAATAGAAGACTAAAATTCATAGTTTAAAAATTCTATTTTATTTTACGGATGAAATTTTTGGAGACGAGCCTATTGTTTATGAAACTTGGTTAAGAAATTATACGAACACTTCAATACTTTTCACAAAGTGATTATTACCAGGTAAGTGAAAACTGCGTTTTTGACCCCACATTGCTATGCGATTCTGATTCCTTATTATGTGCCCTATCACCTCTTAAAGTTTTGCCCAAGAGTTTAGATTCACCCTGTATATTTTCGATACTGCCCAACTCTACTGTACATTAAAAATGTATCACAATCCAATCCATGCGTTGGCTTTATTTGTCTGCCATTTTATCAAATGGCGTATCATAATCCATGTGTCAGTTCGGTTTGTGTTTTATATTTCACCATGTTGGAAAATAGAACACAGGGGTGCACACCCACTCCTAGACTTTATGGCTTACTCCCCAGTCATGAATGCTCCCCCAATAATTTTAATATCTTATCAATTCTGAAAATTTGCGTGCGTCTGGTTAAAAAAAAAAATCAGTTATTTTTACCATTTTTATCTTTCCTTTCTTTTGTATAGTATTTTCGTAATCGAAAACCAGTACTTTTATAGCATTATAAAACACTCATTTTTTCCCAAGAAGAGCAAAATGGAAAACTTAAAAACTGATCTTTCCATACAATACAATAGTGTTCGGGAACAGTGTGGAATCTCCAACCAATTCTCAGAGAGATGTTCCCTGACAAAGTTCGCCAATCCCCCTGCCCCCTCAAGACATCTGATTTTTACATGGTAAAAAGTTACAACCTCTCCCCCCCCCCCTACCCGTCGCATGCCACCACCGAAATATACTGTGGTTGCCAAGTTAATTACCCTCTTGCTAAGGGATAAGATTACCGTAGCGGCTTTTTTAGACTATTCCCTGATTGCATGTGCATCTATTTTGTTCTTGCTTTGTTCATTCTCCACAGAACTTATTTATTCATTTGTTTCGAGTATGTACATTAATTATTCAACTCATTAATGACGGTTGTTTCTCACACCCAACACGAAAAAACTCATTTTTGTATGCGGATGTGTATAAAAATTTCATTTTCAAGTACTCCCCCCCCCCTTTACCCCCTAAATTTTTTCATCTTAAACCCCCTAAACATTTCAATGGCACAGACAGCGCCATCACTGTGCTTTGTGGGCATCCACATATAACATAATCCAACCGTCAACAGTGTTACGTTTCTCTGGCTTCATCATGTTGGAAAATGTATCATAACCCTCGTTTATTTACTTAATGCAAATCTTTCTCACTCTCTTTTCTCATGCAGTCGATATTTTGATTAAATCAAAGGAAGCAATTTCATGATTATTCTTTTTTAAATGAGTGGCATTTTTGCCCAGGATCAAGATCCAAGATCATTTTACGCTACCGAAAATCATCAAATATGGAAAGCAAAATAGTACTTCTAATTGGAATTCGTAGAGCAGAATTAAAAATTAAAAAAATTAAATTTAAATGTATTTTAAACGTTTATTTTTCAATTAAGCAAGAAATATAGCTCACGTCTGGGCATATTGTAACCATATGATGCCTCTTTGTTTATACTGTTTGAAAAATGAAATAACACAATTCATAGCCACAAAAAATTCGTGATTGATTTTAATAGCACCATAGAACTAAAAAGGGACAAAAAAAAACTGACACACTTTCAGATTATAATCACGCACTAAAGTGCTGCATATTAAAAGACTATCATAATACATCTGTCGTCCCTATTTTTCTCCCTTATTCCATTAAGTTGAAAAGCGTATCATTATTCATGCGCGTGGAATAGTTTTCTTCCTCGTTTTATAAAACAATTCTTTGAAATCAAAATCCTTTCTGAAATCGTCTACTAAAACTGTTTTACGGTGTTCAAGCATATTCTAAATATACTTCACTTTTATAAGTACTGTTTGGAATGTGCATCATAAACCATGAGTGCGCCGTGATTGTCTTTCTTGTTCCATAAATCACTTTGCAGAATTGAAATATATATTAAAATTTCTTACCAAAATTGTTTAACAATCTTGGTCAGGCATATTCTAACTATAAAATAAATAAAAGCTTTGTGAAAAAACACACATAAAATGTTACTTATAACACGTTACGAACGTTACGACCAAAAATGTTTTCGGTCTTCATCAGACAAAGCCTTTCGTTTCGCTGTGAAACCGAAAGAATTTTCTGTTGAAACGTTCCTAACATGTTATAAGTAACATTTTATGCGAGTTTCTTCACAAAGTTTTTATTTATTTTATCGTTTAACACCAGGATTTTGAGTGTTTTTTTTTCAAATTCTAACTATACTTCATCTTTATGAATACTATTTTTTTTCTAATAGCTGGCACTTACCGTTTATAGGAGTTGGCCACTACCAAGGTCGTAATTACGGGTCTCTTTACTAAGGAGGCACCTAACAGGTGCACCAGCGTTCCCTCGTATGAAGGGACTGAAGAAACGACACACAAGTCCGTGCCGGAAATCGAACTCAGACCCGCGGAGAGGTTAGAATAGCTCTCTATCCACTACAGAACCCGGGCAACCCTTAATAAATACTGTTTGCAAAGTGTACCATTAGGACTAGTTTTACGGGAGGGCAACCGGGGCCTCCATTTGAGAGTTGCCCCCGCAATAATCATTTTTACGTAAAATTACCTAACGAATACCGAATTATGAGCAAAATATTTAAAATATATATATAATTCGGTCAATGGGAGACCAGTTCTCTCACTTTCTACACTCATTTTTCGTTTCGCACATTCCATAGCGCGTTTCGAATGCTTGTCAAAGTGGTTAATATCAATCTTCGATCCTATAAATCATGTGCATATTTGTGAGAAACAATCACAAATCATCACACTATATTATATACTCAAAGAATGAATTCATCCACATGGCAAAAAATATACAATATACATACATGCATATATATATATACATACATGCATACATGTATATACAGGGTGTCCAGCCTTAATGTGACCCAATAGCTAATTCCCGAACCGTTCGGCTTAGATATGCACTTCCTATTTGAAAAATGTTTTTAAAAAGGTAAAGAATGTTTTTACGTGCTTTTCGAACCAAAAAACCCATTTAGAAAAGAATTAAAAAAATTAAATTTTTATACGGTCCCCAGGTCCTATCACTTATATTTAGGAAAAGATGCAGTGCACAAAAACAAAGTAAACCCAAAAAGTTTTATTTTATTACGATAAAAACTGACCGAGTTATGGAACTTTCAAAATCATACATTTAATCCATTTTCTCGGCCATTTTCAAGACGGTCCCTTACTAGCTTCTTACTCCCTTACTATCTGGAGGGATAAAAAAAGGGGGGGGGTTCCTATATTTAATTATTCAGTCCTACCGTTATTTAATAATACTAAAAACATTTAATTTATTAGATTAATCTTCTGTCATACAATAAATAACCTATTATTCATACTTTGTCACCATTAATAATCATTACATTTTCTAAAAAATTATGTTATATTTAATTGGCTATAATATCTATTTTATTAAATAATTTTAATGCATTATTATTCTATATATCTTTAATTATATTAATATACCTGGATACTCATAAAGTATAATAATATTACCTTTTAGTATTTGGCAATACCTATACATTCTTCTTTCCACTTTTAAACTTTTATTTTGTGGCAACATCATTTTTCACTTTTTACAATTCTTAACATTGGCAACACGTATTACTTGTTTTCCATCTTTCTTCCATGTGCTCAAGTCTGGTATGTAGATTTATCAATGCTATTTCTACTTTTTGTTATCTTTCTTATTTCTTTTTTTCCTTTATATAGTAGGGTAGAGCCCAGAATCTCTGGAGTAAATATCTCTTTTGATATGCCACACAACTGAAACCCTACTATTTTGTTTGATTTTAATTATAATCCACTGTTTGTGGCTCCTGGTGATGGTGACAGTGGTTATAATTTCCGTTCCATTCTATTTTCACAATAATTATTGCGCTTTATTTGGCTCAACTTTTATAAATTTTTATTATTATTTTTTCAAATTGTGGTTTCTATTTCTTGCTTCTAGCTGTTAGGGAGTTTTTGCACTACGTTTCTTCCCACGTTAACGCTAACGCTATCCGCTATTCGGAGTTCTTTGACCAATCAGCTTTCGGAATTTATCCGTGCACATGCGCTGTATTGTCCGATGGCATTTAACGTTAGCGTTACCGTGGGAAGAAACGTAGCGCAAAAACTCCCTGTTATCTTTATCATGCGAGGTATGTATTATTTGCAGTATGTTTTGTGTTTTACTTATTAGTTATATATATATATATATATACTAGCTGAAGTACCCGCCCTTGACGGGTTAGTGAATGCAAATTACCTAAAAGCAAGAACTTTCGTCAGCATTGTAGGAGTACACAGAATGGATGTAGGATATTGCCAAAGTAAAGAAAGCGAAGTTATAATTTTTATGTATTGTTAAAATATTGCAGGTTAGAGAGTAACTAAGTAATATCATTTCATTCGCTTTAGTCGTAATTATGTGATGCGCGAACAAATATTTACTCATATTGAAATAATTTTCGCAAAATATCAAAATCTAATCAACATTTTTGAAAAATTTGAAGCCTAGAATTTAAGTTGAGTGACAACCTATCATGTCACCCAATTTCGTTTCATTCCCTGCAGTCTTTATTTCGTGATGCTGGAACAAAATTTCAGCATTTTAAAACGATTTTCGCAAAATCTCAAAATGTAATCAAAATATTTTTAAAATTCAACACCTATAAATTAAGATTAGCAACTACCTATCATATCACCAAATTTCGTATCATTCGTATTAGTCGTAATTACGTGATGCTTGAAGAAATATAAACGTATTTTTAGAGAATTTTCACAAAATCTCAAAATCTAATAAAAATGGTTAAAAAATTGGACACCTATAGTTTATGTTGAGCAACCATCTATCATGTGACCAAATTCCATATAATTCGCGTTAGTCGTTATTACGTAATACGGGACCAAAGATTCACTCAGTTTGAAATGATTTTCGCAAAATCTCGAAATCTGATGGATTTTTTAAAAATTAGATGCTTATAGTTTAAGGTGAGTCACCACCTATCATTTCACCAAATATTATTTTTTCACCTTTGCAGTTATTACGTGATGTGCGAACACAAATTTACGCAGTTTGAAAAGATTTTCGCAAAATCTCAAAATTCAATGAAGATTTTTTTTTAATTGGACGCCTATGTTTTAAGTTGAGTGACCATCTATCACATGACACCAAATTTCATATCATTCGCTTCAGTCGTTTTTACGTGATGCTTGAACACAAATTTACGCAGTTTGAAACGATTTTCGCAAAATCTGAAGTTCTAATCAAGATTTTTTTTAAAATTCGACTCCTATATTTTAAGTTGAGTGACCACCTATCATGACACGCAATTTCATATCATTCGCTCCAGTCGTTTTAACGTGATGCTTAAACAAAAAAAGCGTCACGGACAGAATGACAGAACGACAGAATGACAGACAAACTTTCTTTGAGGGTCGCATCGGATTCCCGGGTGCTTGAAACGGATAAAAATCGCAAAATTTTTGAATTCCAAGAAATGTACAGACAAAAGTCTAATTTTATTTATATAACTAGCTGAAGTACCCGTCCTCGACGTGTTAGTGAATGAAAATTTCCAAAAAGCAAGAACTTTCGTCAGCATTGTAGGAGTACACAGAATGGATGTAGTATGTTGCCAAAGTAAAGAAAGCGAAGTTATAATTTTTATGTATTGTTAAATTATTGCAGGTTAGAGAGTAACTAAGTAATATCATTTCATTCGCTTTAGTCGTAATTATGCGATGCGCGAACGAATATTGACGCATATTGAAATAATTTTCGCAAAATCTCAAAATTTAATCAACATTTTTGAAAAATTTGAAGCCTAGAATTTAAGTTGAGTGACAACCTATCCTGTCACCCAAATTCGTTTCATTCCCTGCAGTCTTTATTTCGTGATGCTGGAACAAATTTTCAGCATTTTAAAACAATTTTCGAAAAATCTCAAAATGTAAGCAAAATATTTTTAAAATTCAACGCCTATAAATTAAGATTAGTAACTACCTATCATATCACTCAATTTCGTATCATTCGTATTAGTCGTTATTACGTGATGTTTGAAGAAATATAAACGTATTTTGAGAGAATTTTCACAAAATCTCAAAATCTAATAAAAATGTTTAAAAAATTGTACTCCTATAGTTTATGTTGAGCAACCATCTATCGTGTGACCAAATTTCATATCATTCGCTTTAGTCGTTATTACGTAATACGGGAACAAAGATTCACTCAGTTTTAAACGATTTTAACAAAATCTCGAAATCTTAGGGATGGACGCGAGACGAAAAATTGGCGTCTCGCGTCTCGCAAAACAGCCGAAAAAGCTTCTCTCGTCTCGCAAAAATCCCTATATCATAATGTTAAAAATGTTTGTCTCGTCTCGCAAAAAAGCTGTAAATCTCTGTCTCGTCTCGCAAAAAGTCGTCTCGCGTCCATCCCTACGAAATCTGATGGATCTTTTTTAATTAGATGCTTATAGTTTAAGGTGAGTGACCACCTATCCTTTCACCAAATATCATTTTTTCTCCTTTGCAGTTATTACGTAATGTGCGAACACAAATTTCCGCAGTTTGAAATGATTTTCGCAAAATTTCAAAATCTAATCAAGATTTTTTTTTAATTCGACGCCTATGTTTTAAGTTGAGTGACCACCTATCATGACACCCAATTTCATATCATTCACTTCAGTCGTTTTTACTTGATGCTTGAACACAAATTTACGCAGTTTGAAAGGATTTTCGCAAAGTCTCAAAATCCAATCAGGATTTTTTTAAAAATAGGACGCCTATGTTTTAAGTTGAGTGACCACCTATCATGACACCCAATTTCATATCATTCGCTTCAGTCGTTTTTGCATGATACTTGAGCACAAATTTACGCAGTTTGAAACGATTTTCGCAAAATCTGAAAATCTAATCAAGATTTTTTAAAAATTCGACGCCTATGTTTTAAGTTGAGTGACCACCTATATTGTCACTCAATTTCATATCATTCGCTTCAGTCGTTTTTACGTGATGCTTGAACACAAATTTACGCAGTTTGAAAGGATTTTCGCAAAATCTCAAAATCCAATCATGATTTTTTTGAAAATAGGACGCCTTAGTTTTAAGTTTTGTGACCACCTATCATGACACCAAATTTCATATCATTCGCTTCAGTCGTTTTTACGTGATGCTTAAACAAAAAAAGCATCACGGACAGAATGACAAAATGACAGAATGACAGAATGACAGACAGACAAACTTTTTTTGAGGGTCGCATCGGATTCCCGAGTGCTTGAAACGGATAGAAATTGCAAAATTTTTTAATTCAAAGAAATGTACAGAGAAAAGTCAAATTTTATTTAAATAGATATATATATGAGACGTCAGATTTTCCAGTAAAGTTCCAGAGTTAAGGCAGGTAACTGTTTATTGAACATAATCTTTAAGTTACAACATGAGTGAGAAGAGGGGAGGGCAGACGGGTACGAAAATCTGCGTGGAGTAGTTAAGCAGCTCTAGTGGCAGAAGTCTGCCGATTTTCGAGGTGCGGGCGTTTTTACGCTCATCATACCACGTGGTATGCTAAGACATAACTCCGCCTCTCTCTTATCTCTAATTGAATTCCATACATTTATTAACATGACCTGCATCCGGGGTTACAAAGGCGTGGTAACACGTGTAAACTGAAAAGAACACAGAATCGAGGACCTGGTGTCTGGCTATTAACTAAAGAAATAAAACATAGCTCCAGAGCGCACGTGGCAAGTATGACAGGAAAGCAAAACTTACAGTGAAAGTACCCGCTTGAACAATACCCAAACTAGTAAAACCCAAACTACCTTTTTATACATCACAATATCCCCCCCCCCCCCGGCAAAAGAAGTCTGACGAGCAATATCATTGAGGTGGCCAGTCTCTCACTTGCAAGTCGGACGTCCTTGCAACCTAATCTTAAAAACTGTGAACTAATCTAATTTTCAAGTTTGGACACCTTAAATTTTTCTGACTAGAATGCTGCAGTTATGTTGTACAATACTTAAGAGGCAGGATGCAGTTTCTAAAATTTGACAAAACATAATGATGCAATAGTACCAAAATCTTACAATAAACAATGAGTGTGCACAAATTTTTCAAAAATATCACAAGTAAAATATTTACAACCTAGGTGGGATACAACAATACTGTACAACAACAATCTATTATATAAAAGTTTTATCTGTTTGTTTGTTTGTTTATTTGTCCGGGAACTCCTCCCACACCGTCAGACCGATCGGCTTGAAATTGTGCACATACACGTAAAAGGACATAGAATAGGCCGTAGGCTAATTTAAAATTCTGGCAATCCACCCGTTCCCTAATTTTTAACGATTTTTCGGAATTTTCAGGGTAGACAGCTACTCAAATGTCCAATTTCAACACATTCGTGAGCATGCGCCGAGACGGTTGGTCGCAGACCGACCGAATTTTGCATACAGGTTCACTGGGACAGATCCTAACACGCCTCGAAGCGATTTTTTCGAAATTCGAATTAAAAAATGTTTTATTTTATGTTTTGTCCGATTTTTAGCGATTTTTCTCGGTTAATACGTAATAACGCTGGTAATTACACTCGCAAAAAAACGATATTTACATCATCGGATACAGGAGAAAATTTTCTTTAAAAACTGTTTGGTCGGATTGTGTAACATAATTTGCAGATTTTTGGGAATTTCTCAAATAAAATTAAATTTGACGCTGACTTTCGTAAAATGTTTTTAAAACTGTTGCATCTTGAATTCTATCCTTCATAACTTTTTTATATTTTGTCAAATGACGGAGCATACATTTCGCCCTCTTTTAAAAGAGAAACCAGAGGAAAATATAAATTAGGAGATTTTTTACGAATTTTAAGGTAAAGAAGAATTTTCATTTCAATAGCAGCTGCTTAAAATTTCGGAATGATATCTTGCGGTTTGGTTGTCTTGGAGACAGTAACAACGATTAAAATTGCCAGTTGAAAAAATAAATAAAATTACTTAAAAATAAATGAGTTTTCGCATGTGAAATATTCGTCATTTTGATGTCACGAGTTTAAAACCCCTTTGGAAATTCAATCAGAATAACGGACTCACAAGCAAAACATACGATACGCATGAAATATTTCTATATTTTATTTCACGTTGCTAGAAAAAGAATGGAATGTTGTTTTTTCACCAGTGAATGATCCAGCATTATTTTCAATTGAGCTAATCGCAGGAAATATATTGCGTTTGTTAAACAGGACCTGATTATGACCAACAGGGGACCCCATCTATGAAATTTGTTTTATTTTTCATACAATTTTGTTAAAAAAAACAACAACATTTGAAATTAGGGGCCAATTCGAGCCGAGAGCCCTCTGCAAAGTCCCGATTTGCCCGTGCGATAACAGGGCCCTGGTGCTAAATACGCCAATCTGAGAAGAATTATGCGTAAAAATTAATGGAGAGTAGATTTAGTGGCAACCATAACGTGAAATGATTATCGTTAATGCTTATGCGTAAATTGCAAAGAATCACCAAAGAGTAAAAGACTACATTCGGGGCAAATATCTAAACCGTTTCCTTAAATTAAGCATTAACGGTTGCAAAACAAAAATATATTGTATTGGTATCAGTAAAAGCATAAATAATAGTAAGTAGATATGCTAAGGCAATATTGATCAAAGCACAATATACCGCATTAATAAATATTTCGTGAAACTAAATCTTCTATTCATTTTCCAACAGCCGTATTACATCACAGCTAACTAAAAATTAAGTAATTCTACGTCGCGTTAATATATCCCGCGGTAGTTTCAAGACTGTAACAGAACTTTCTTTTTTCTTGCAGATTCTGTTTTGTCACAAGTAGTTATGATCACATTTTAGGAAAATGTTCTCTTCTTGCCTTGCGAAGAGCGGGTACACAACTATTTATTTTAATTGTAAAATAAAATGGTTTTCCACATCATGTAGTATCTAAGGTATTAATGGCATAACTTAAATCTAAGAGTATGATGTAGAAATGAGACATTTTGAAAATTAGGAATTTTCATTGCAAACCGTCACGCTTTTCTTTTCTAATCGCGAATGACACCGACATAATTTTTTGCGTCATAATATTAACAATGGTCTCAGGTCAGTATTTATACTAACTTTACAAATAACTAATGAGTAACTTTACGCCAAGAGTAAAATCATTTTGCTTATTTTTGGATCCCAAATCACTGGAATCAATTCGAACTATACATGTAAGAAAAAGTTTCGTTCCCTACCGTGCGGAGAACGGGCACGCAGCTAGTATAGTAATATAATTAAACAAAAGGGAATAAACATGACTGACATTCATTTTCTTTGGCAAATACTTATGGCTTTGGCTTGCATGGCATAAAGTGAATGGAATAAAGATAAATTTGATAATTGGCAAAATGGAGTAAATTTATTTAATGTAAAGGCAATGTAAAAAAAATGTGCATAGTGTGTAGAAAATAGCGAAAACCATAGCTGTGAAACAGCAGTACTAACACGAAAGTTTGCTAGAAGAATTTTGCAAGGTAATTCAATAAATGATAGCCTGCCAGAGGTACTGCATTTAAGTGACCTGGCATATTTTTTTTTTTTTCTAGCAATGTCTTGTTGTACTTTTTTATTTGGTTATTACTAGAATTTCTTAACAATCTGTCGGCGAATACTCTCCTCAGAGGTTTTATTACTAGTTAACCGTCTAGGTAAATTTAAATTCTTATTACATGTAAAAATATGGTTAGGGCATCATTATTCAATAAAGGAAATAATAGACGATCATTTTGACACACACAAATTTCACACAGTAAATATTCAAAATAAAACATCTACATTTAAGCAAACCTAACATAATGCAAGAAAAATTTTTATTTACATTGACACAATAGGTATTTGTTGTTTTCGTTAACTTATCGTACTCGGGTGCATGATTTTGTCAGAAATTTTCAAGTGACTTTTCAGTGAATAAAATGACATAATCTCATGTAAATTAAATTAGAATTTGTGTCAAGTTAAGGGTCGCAATCGGTAAGTCATTTCAGGTAAATAATCAAATGAATCTAAGCTATGTCATAGTATGCAAATAACAAATATTCAAATCTTCAGGAAATGTAGGTACTAAAGTAGAAATTTAAGCATTAATTTAATAATACTAAGACCTATATAAAACTTCAATTGAAATAAAATATTTAATAACACAATTCAATTGCAAACTTACCTTAATGAAAATACTATATTAATCAAAACATGTGCAGATATATCAAATAATTTTTTCTTTTATCAACATTAAAATAGCACTTTAAAATAGCACACACATTTGATAATCATTTAAATATAATACTCTAATGTTCACTTCAACTCTGAAAATATAAATCGCTTACTTCACTTTCCGAAAGAAATTAATATCCACAAATTGAAATCGTTATTTTTCAACGATAAACAAAACAAAAAAGTATCTTCTCTCACATGTTTAAGGCCGGCAGGAGAAGGAGGTTCGGTCAACATAAGCTGTATACACAAAAAACAAAATATTCGGCATGATGACGAACGGCTTCAAAGCACTTTTCTCCCCCTAATTACTGCAAGAAAGAGGTGAGTTATCCAGCTGTGATGAGAGGCCAGGCGTTCCTCGAGGAGGGGGGGGGGGCGTTGGATTGCAAAAACACCAGCGAACCTTCCGCCTATCTTCCAGAGATCGGCAAGGGTAAACCTAAAGTTTATTGCTTTTCTCCCCCTCATCCCCGTTGTTTAGAGAGGGGGAGTACAGTTTCACTTAGAGGACGCTCCCTCATACTCTCCCCTCCGTTGGAAATAAAAATAATTACTGCTTGCTCTGCAATGCTCTTTGAAAGCAACTACAGAAGCAGAGTTGGGCAATACATAAAAAAAAATGTATTTTCGATGCAAAATACAAATTACATTTATTCAAACACGAAAAATTACAAAATGAAAAATGCTTTCTAAATTGAAAAAATACAAAATACATTTATTTTCTTAATACATACAAAATACGAAATACGTCTAAAACTTCAATTAAGTAAAATTTTCTACAGAAACTTCTAGTTTATTTTATTCCAGTGTATTTTAAGATGAACAAACAAATGTAATAGTAACTTTTTTTTTTTTTTTACATATACATAAGTTTTTCCTGGAATAAATTGCATCTTAAAAGGCATGAAAGCAAAAATATGTGACAAGTATTTATTGAACGTTATTTTTCCGTGATAATGAATGGAATTGAAATAAATATATTTCTAAACGAAGATGAGTTGAATTATCTTTCTACTTTAAGATACATTTATAGCCTTACCATCGCACAGTATTTATGTCACTGAAAATGATAGACTGCCGAAGAGTGAAGGTCCCGGGATCGGGTCCCATCGAGCAGCTGTCGATCTAACAGTCTGGATTTTTGGTAGGTTTTTTCCAGATGTAACGTGAATACGCTTTAGAACCCCTTAGAAAGTTCTCCTACCAAGGCACCTTCCCATCCTTGGCAGATTGCCCTAGTATAGCGTTACCATAATCACGCAAACACAAGATGCATTCATATATTACTACAAAAGATTATATTACTACAAGATTGTGATGGAGGAGTGGAACAATATCAGCCTTGATGTTTTAAGAAAAGGACTTTCATCTTTGAAATCAAGATGTAATATGATGGTTCAAAGAAAGGGCTATCAGACTGAACACATTAGAAAATAAAATTCTTATATTTATTTCTATATATATCTTTGCAAAATCGTTACAAAAATGTGTGAACACCCTCTGTAGGGTACTTGCGGGAAACCCCGAAAAAAAAAATTGTGAAATTAATTTACGTTTCACAAATCACCCGTGCATGAAGATTTTCTTAACATTAAACTTTTAAATGCCTGTGTCACATTGCTGAAGAGTTCTTTAAGGGAATTGCAAAAAATATTTAACATGAATTAAGGAAATGCTTTTAAAAAGAATTTAACAGGTTTTTTTTTTTTTTTAATTTTAGTTTTACAGTGTTCTACACTCATGTCCATAAATTAAGGATAATGAAGTTCAGGCAAAGAAAGAGAAAGAAGCAAAACAAATTTGACTTATTTGTAAAGTCTATTTATTAAACAAAAAGTAAAGAGCAAAAAAGATGCTATATATTTGACATAATTAATAAAAATTGCTCGTTTTACTCCCTTGACCAAATTTCAAAAAAGAACCTATTTACAAAAAACAGTATAACATGGTTAGTAGGATGGTTAATACGGAGTATGTCTCCCGGACGATGCAATACAGGCCTGACAACGCCTAGGCATGCTGAGTATCAAATGGTCAATCTGATCTTGGGGAATATTACACCACTCATCAAGCAATGCACTCCGAAGTTCCGGTAGACAGGTGGGAGGGGGTTGACGGGCTGCAATTCGTCGGCCAAGCATATCCCACACATGCTCTATTGGATTCAAGTCCGGTGAGTATGCTGGCCAATGCATACGGGTGATATCCTCCGATTGAATGCATTCGTCTACAATGTTTGCACGGTGAGGACGGGCGTTGTCATCCATAAACACAAATTCAGCACCCATGGCGCCCCGAAACAAACGTACATGTTGTTCCAGAATGACATCCCGATAGATGTGGCCTGTCATCGTTACACTCTGAACATGCAGGTCAGTTCTGGAACCAAGAATAATTCCTCCCCAAACGAGCCATCCTGCACCACCGTAACGGTGTCTTTCAATGGTGTTCTCTTGGTGGTAACGGGTACCTGGCGCTCTCCAGATGAATGTCCGGCGAGAATCAGACTCCTAACTAAACCTGGACTCGTCGGAAAACATCACACAAGACCACTGTTGCGGTGTCCACAATGCATGCTCTCTACTCCAGGTTAATCGCAGGCGACAGTGGGTTGCGGTAAGTGGAACACATCTGACAGGCCTACGAGCATATAGACCAATGTGCCCTAAGCGTCTGTACACGGTCTGCCTTGAAACTGTCGTACCGGTAGCTGAAGAGAGCTGACGAGACAGGTTGATGCTGTACTCCGTCTGTTTCTTTTGGCAGTAACTGCCAAATAGGGTTTAGTCTCACTCTCCGCGCAGCCAGCCCGCCAAACTGTCAAAAACCACTTTCCCCTTCATTCCCCCCTTATTTCTTCCCGATTCTACCATTCCTCTCAAAATGCTGTTTGGGCAACAAAAATCCTGTAGATGGTCCCTTAAGAAAGTCCACCCAGGGTCAAGTTTGGGGGTCACGCACGGCTATTGTTAAATCGAAGCCGTTTCACTGAAAAAAGAGATTTCCGTTGAATGTGTTTTCTTTCGGAAGAAAACTCTGATTTATGCGTTCTTTTCTTCGAGTACGGAGATCCAAATTTATTTCAAAATGAGATTTCGTTTACCACAAGTAGAGCATCGAACTCAAATATTATTTTATCAAACATTCATTAAACCTACATACATGCTTTCTGTCATCATTTACAAGGCAGTATATTTTTAAACAAGTTATTAAAAAGATATATTTATCAAAGTCGATACATATATCGACTAAAATGCTAAATTAATGTATACGTTTAGTCGATACACGTATCTATTAAAGTAGGATTTAAACGTTAAAATAACGATAAGAGTTTTTTATGATTTTATACATGTTTATGAAGGTACATAATAGTATTTAACTGAACATTTTGGATTTGCCAATACATATTACACTAAATTTCATTTAAAAATAATTTTAATCGAAAAGTAAATAGGGTATAGATGAAATTAAGTTTTATTGTTATATAATAAAACTTGTCTTAAATAGAAAGACATACTTTTGTTTAAGACTTACTGTTTACTTCATTTTCCGTTGAATAAAAATTATATAGAAATGGACTAAGTGTTTGTTCACTGGACCAAGAAATATTTTCTTAAATAATAAGTTTATGCTTAGTTAAGGATTTACTTAAGGCAGGTTTTATTCTGTAACGGTCCTGACATATGGGCGAGTGGATAGCACAGTGAATTTGGTAGATGCATGAAGCGTGAAGAACCAAGGTTCTTGTCTACCCGCGGGTGTCGATTTGACGGCCTACATTTTTGGGCGGTTTTCTCGAAATATAACGTGAATACGCGTTAGAACCCCTTAAAAGTGACCTCGCTCAAGGCATCCTCTCCAAGAACAGACACCCCTAGTGTTGATTTTCCTTACACACTATACAATATACTTACTATGCATTATTATTTCATCACATTTCAGAAAATTTTCGTTCATGTTTTTTCTTTTTTTTAGTTTTTAGTTACTGTATCTTGAAAAATATTATTAACGGTGCCCATTATATTAAATATTTCGTTATGAGAGAATTTAAGACTTTTCTTGGGGGGGGGGGGGATCGAACTCTTTACAAATTTCAAAAACAAACTTAGTTTACTCACTTAGTTTAGTTAGCGATACTCAGAAGAATACACAATGTTACTATACAAGCTCTACTCTCGGACAAGCCAATAGGTAAATATTGAGTAAGTTTAACAAAACACTTTGAGAAGCACAGAAATTGCATAACAAATTATCATGATTCATCTTTCATTTCAAAAGACCTTAAAAAAATATTGCATTTTAAAGATTTATGCTGAATGTTCTTTAGCTCTTACAGGTCTGGTTTTTATAATAATGGTAAGACGTCTTATGAGTGGACATTCTCAATTTTTTTGTTGTTACTTGATTCTTTTAACCCTTTACAGTCCAACAGGGGCGTAGCCAGAAATTTTTCATGGGGGGGGGGGCGGTTAAGACAACTACAACTCATAGATATGTATACGAGTGTATGATAATGTAGTGAAGAATATACATTTTGTATAGCAAAAAATTCCTCATGAAGGGTGGTTATGACCCCCCCCCCTTTGGCTACGCCCCTACCGCGTCCAATGTTCCTAACTGGGAACATCGAATTAAAAATTTATTCAAAAATGAAATTTTATCAGTATTGACTTGAAAAAATTAGCAGATAAAGTTAAAAACTGACTTCATTTTTTAAAATAGATGTTGCATTTCTATCATGACTGGGAAACTGGAAAAAGTCATGAAAATAGCCTTTTTCATAAATATTTACAGAGCTATCTTGATGCACCCTCCCCTTCTTCAAACTTAATTCATATCTTTACTGAAATTTAAAAATAAATCTTTTATTAAGTCTTAGTATTTCATTTATTATTTAAAATACCCATCAGTATATTCAGTTTTTGAAACCAATGTAAATTATAGTCAGAAATGACCCATGTTCCCAATTGGAAACACAGTAAAAATTATATAAAAAAAGTCCCTCTCCCCCATTTAAATGACTAACCTTTCGCTAACGCATTAGAAAACACAATATGGGGGGGGGGGGACTAATTTAAAATGTGCCTGGATCTCAATGCGGTGTGTAAAAAGGTTAACAGCGGGTGATAAACTGTGTGCTTTCTTAAAAGAACTGCTTTAAATGACTTTCATTTGTGCCCCATCATCAAACTTTCATCATAATATAGTGAAAGAATGCTAATAAAAATTAAACATTCTGATTAAGAGCTATTATCTTAACAAAAAAGTCATGCTTAGACAAAGGAGAAGAGGGGGTGGGCTCATATACCCACTCCACCCCTAACGATTAGTAGAGTGAAATTTTGGATTATTTTACTATTTTCTTCTTATTGCATAATAACTGACAACCTAAGTTAAAAGCCACCCCCCCCCCCGCAAGTTTAAAAAAAATATTATCGGTGCTGTTGAACATTTATGCAACATGGGCGTCTGAACGTAATATTGCAGTGCAACATATCATAAATCCGATGGATTAAGACATGCAGTAATCAGTAAAAATATTAATTAATCTACATTACTAATACTCAAGTTTCAAGAAAATTTGTAAAGCAGCTTTACAAAGTTGGCAAGGAAGAGTTTAATTCAATTCGACTCATTACTAAAATGTACGGAAAAAAATAATAACATAACAGACAAATGTTGCATTTATAATTCATATATTTTTTCGGAAACTAAATTTTCATGCGGAGCTTCCAATCGCGGGCCTCTGGGCGTTTGCCCCTGCCTAAGGCTGGCCCTGGATATCCCTCATCATTATACGTTCTTTTCTTATTTTTGTTCTCATCAGGCATGTAGCCAAGCCAAAGGGTGACCACAGGGGCATGCCTTCGACCCCCTCCAGAAAAAAAATCCTTAATTTTTGTTAATTGGATATCAGTAATTAAGCCTTTTTATGAGATGTTCTACCTTTACCATCTTTTGCGCATTCCCCAAAGATTTTTTCTGTCTAAATGCCTGGTTTTCATAAGCGATCTGTAGAAAGTAAAAGTTAGAAAATACGGTAATACGTTGGGGTGGGGTTAAAAGTGGGGGCGAAAGGTGTGCGGAAAAAACGCCAACATGATTCATTTTTAGTAAATATTGGACACACAATTTCTTTCTTTTGTAACATACGTGAGGAAGGCATTAGAATGGATCTTATGCCCAAATTTCTCTTGTTTTGGAGTAAAGGCGTAAATTTTGGTGCAGTTACGTAGGTCTGGAGCGGAGGTAAACCTTCATAACTACTGTTATCCTAAGCATCAGTGGCGTAGCAAGACGAGGGGGGGCGGTCCGCCCCGGGTGTCACCCTCAAAAAGGTGACACCCGACGGCTTGTACAGCAAAAATTCCAAAAATATCGCATGTATGGGGCAAAAATGCTCATATGAGGGGTGACACCACTTATATCCGCCCCGGATGTCACCCAGTGTAGCTACGTCACAGCTAAGCATACAATACATATGACCTATAGGCGTAGAGGGGGGCACATTTCCCCTCTGTGTCTCCCCCCCGAACAACTTAGTCAATTTAAAAAAAAAATAAACATGTTTGAAATTTTAAAGAAACCTCCCCTTTCTGCTTTAAAATTCGATATGTGCCCCCCCTCAAAGGTTTCCTGTGCACCTCCAAAATTTCAGTAGGTCTGGGAACAGTGATAATATTTCTTTAGAAAGCTATTGTTATCAGGATTTCCTAAGCATATTATACATATGAACTATCGCAATCGGGGAAGTAGTTAACCGTATTTTAGCCGTTCCACTTAAAAATACAAAAAGAAACTCCAGTCTGTGTCTTGACAAAATATTTATTAAAAAGAAACTTTTCACTGCCAGCTTAATTTAAACATGATTATTTTTTAAGCGTTTGGTTTAAACAATTTTTCTCATTTCCAATAGGTTGTGGTTTTAAATGCTTTCTAATTATTAGAGTTTCTTTAAATTATTTATTTATTTATAGTTTTTAATGCAATACAAAATATTTTATGGAAAAATGTTTTATTTGTTGAGCGAAAGTTAATAATATTTTCCCTTTTCAATAGGCGCAGTGTTCCCGCTCTGGGAACACCAAACTCTGACGTTTTGACTATTGCCAGTCACGAAGAATAGATTTGATTTCTATAAAAATAGTTGCGGGTGACATAGCTCCACGAGAATCCTTTACTTTTTAGCTCGTCATTTCCCGTAAAAAAATTGTCACGATTATTTTTAGCAGCACTGACATCTGCTGAAAAATGGAAAAATGCGAGAATAGCCGGATAGATTGCCCAATGCTGAAAAAAGGGCAGCCGTTGCCATCGCTTGTCTTAACTAACAGCAAGATGGCGGACGATTGAAACGTTCATCGCGTGCCACAGATCTAGAGACCCTTTTTTTGACGCAGCTGGCTGTGCGCAACGACAGCCCTTTTTTCAGCTTTGGGAAAGGGTTGCGCCTCAAAGGGTTAAATTTTTACGGGTTTCCTTGTGTTGAAAGAAAAATGATCCGATCAGAGATACTATATTAAAACTTTATAGATTTAAAGTATTAAAATCGTTTAAATATTTACAAAACGTGCTTTTAAAAACAGCGCAACTTGATACATCGAATAAAGCACTGTTAAATTGTAAAATGCGTTATAAAATATTAATAATTAAATAATTGATGAACATTGTCCGATGGCTAAAGCATGAAGTTCCAGCGTTCTGCCTTCCTACGCAGTTGTCGATCTGGAGTTTTGGGATGTTTTCCCCAGATGTAACGTAAATACTCGTTACGCCCCCTTAAAACGTGCTCGCTCAAAACATTTTTCTCTTTGGAAGATAGCCCTAGTATGCTTTGCCTGAACAAATCAACAATATTAAATAATTGCGGGGATACTGTTTCTTTATTGTAGAAGAGGAAAAGAAATCACCCATCAACATCTTGTTTTCTTCAAGCACTTTTCAAAGTTTCTGCAAATCACTTTATTTATGAATTTAACTTTGAAATCACCAAAATAAAATAAAAATATTTAAATAAAAAGTGTTAAGAAATGCACGTTTATTCCGGGTATTAGTTTGAATTCGAGCATTTATTTTAAATGCATAATTTATTTGATGAAACTTATCGTAATCAGTATTTTGTTTTAAAGTTTGTCTTTAGTTAAAGGAAGTCAAAATTTATAGTTTATTCCAAGGAAAATATATTCTTGGAAAAACTTTTCGCTATACAATATCTACAAAAACCTTTTAATTAATCTCGCTAAAAATGTAATTTCTGCTTACATTAATAATTCATATGTATTTGTATCAAATTGTCTACTTAGAGTATTTATTATTAAAGCGGACTACACTCGAGGTTTTTTCTTTTCTTTTTTTTTTGGGGGGGGGGGGAGGAGGGGAGAGATTATTTGCTGATAAAAAAAAATTCTTATAGTATATTTCATTTTCTTTCTAGGTTTGGCAATATGAAACACATTTCGGGAGAGGGGCAAAAGTTTTGTAATGCCACAGCTAACTGCTGTTCATAAGTTAAATGAAGGGGGCATATCCATTTGATTAGACTAAATAAATATGATAATCAAAAATTTTGGCCCTATTAGCCCCCTTGCTGTACTTCCTGTACGTCGTGTAATGTAAATGAATATCTATATAAGCATATAATTTAAATTGTATAATTACTATAGTAATTACTTAACTATAATGAGTATTTTTATTTTTATTCGATTATTATAATTTCGTACTTTTAAAGTTACAGAAGAATTCATTAATTTTCTTTTCATAAGAATGAGTATGATTTAAAATTCCCTCAAAAAAGTTTCAGTTTATATCGAACACATAGCTTTTTCATAAGTATTGAGAAAAATCGCTTTGAATTCGAAGACATAAACAAGTGATTCTTCCATCTCATTCGGCTTTTGTATTTTGAAGACAGGAAGGCGCTGAAGCACAGAATTGATAAGAGAGCTCTGAGAGGGGGAGGAGGGACTATCGCTAAGTTGAATTCTGTAATCCCCGATCTCGTTACTGACCTTGATGAGGAGAAATAGTCGTAAATCTCTCTTCTCTTCCCCAACATTTCCCACCCCATTCTGGGGTTACCGCGGGTTCTGGGACGACACCGCCAAATAGCGGTCCTCATTCGGCATTGTAACTCGGGGGCGACCTGTGCTGTAACGTCTACTCACATTACCATCATCTTCGAATCGTTGCCAAAGCCTGGAGATGACACTCTGGGCGATTCCAAGTTCCTCGGATACTTCCAGCTGGGTACGTCCACATTCCAGTCGTCCGATAATTCTGCCACGTAAAACATCACCCAAATGCCTCCTTTGCGCCATAACTATGCGGTTTTTGCACTGAAAGGCTTTCACAGCGCTTGTGAACAATTTTACTTCTTTGCCACCATTCCTTATATACCCATCTCTTACACTCTCGTCATTGTGACGTACCATCCACGCCATCTGGTGGTTTCCTGTAATTTGCATATTCTTCTTCAAGATGTGTGTGATCATTCCACAGGTGAAATTTTTATTTTAGAGATCAATTTCTGTGTGATTCTGAATTATCCTTAATTTATGGACATGAGTGTATATACGGTTAATGGGTTAAATATTTCAGGCTCTACAAATACTCAAGGGAACACATTAAATTACGATATATGTTTCCCAAAAAAAAAAAATCTAATTTTTTCTTTTCTCTGACCAAAAGTTTAAATTTTAGAATGTCTAAAACTTTAGAGGATTTTTCGAACTACTTATTAGTTATTAGCATCAGATATTATTAAATTTATACATTTATGCATAACTTGCAACTATCTTTATAAAATAGGAAAATAAATGTCAATTTATGAAACTAAACTCTTCGAATAATTTGTTGGATTCAATTAAAATATTCAGATAATTTACTTTGATTTTCAGGTAGAAATTAAACCTTCATAATGTGTGAAAGATTATTTTAGTACGTGTTTTGATACTATCTGTGCAGTTTCTAGGACAACTATAAAATGGAAGCGCCATGTCACGTGCTCCGAATATACAGCCTAAAATAAGATCAACTAAAACGAATAAGTAAATTTTGAGGTAAATATATGTAAATAGTTAACGCAATTTTCTTCCTTCAAATTTCCCTTCTTTTCTTTTTTTCCTTCCTGAGACAGTGAGCGCACGCATTTTAAATTAAAATTAGCGAATTTTAAAATCGTGAAAAAAAAGAATAAAATATTAAATTTTTTTTTTTCAAAACATGCGATAGTAAGTGCGATGCTTCTAGCGTTTTAAAATATTTTTCTAAAGACAAGTTTTAATTATTGCTGCTGATAAAGGAACTCTTATTATACCCTTGCTAAACATCTCCGAATGACACTGGCTGGAGTAATTTATGGGTTGCTATCTTCCCGCTTTTGCCATCCCCACTTTAGAACGGGGGCCATCCTCGTGATATTTTCCGTGAGTCTAGATCTGCAGGGTCACGCACTGATCGTTCTTGAAAAGGGGGTGAAATTGTTGGCGATCTCTTGGCGTGCCGATGTGTGGGAAGTAACCAAATTTCCGTACCACCGTAATGATGAGAGGAGTTCCTCTTGGTTTGCGGCGAAAGTGCGAAAAGAAAAAAAAAATGAATTAGGGGCGCAGATTTCTGGATAGTAAGGCCCGGCGTTCAGTTGCGTTTTTTTCCGGACGCAGCGGGGGTATGAGGGGGAGATTTTATGACCAATTTGCAAGTGACGGTCGTAAATTTTCAAGACTCCAGGAGGCGGGGTTACTACATTTGGCTTGATATCTCTGTTACATTCTATCATATGCCTAGGCAATTATTAGATAATACTCAGTGGCTTTAAAAGGCAATATGTCGAGCTCGAGTGAGGATGAAGCGATCATTGCTTATTTGCTGCTATCCAAGAAAAAAAGAAGATGTTGGGTCCATCCCACCCTTCTTAAGCGCGAAAAATTAGGCGAATTTAATTTAGTAATTTGCCTTACAAAATGTATATTTTTCACTCCCTTATCCCACACATATATACATATCGTGTGGCAGTAGTCGTAACCCTCGCCCCCTCCCAATGAAAAATTTCTTGCTACGCCACTGCTCAAGCATAATTTAAAATCCATCTACATTTTCCTACATAACTAACAAAGTAAAACAGATTTGTTTACGCAAAAAATTGAAGTGTTTAACTAAAAATGTTTATTACTTTTTGACGTAACATCTTGCAAATACTTTTCTTGTTATCTGTATTCGAGCAACATCCCTGACCCTGATTTATGTAAGTGCTAAAGAACTGTCAGCTGTCATTGTGCAAAATAAAATTAAATACCTGCTAAGGAGCTACGGTTCATTTATTTGTTACTGAAACAAAGAAATATAATCATTGGAAAGGAGATCACATGACAGCCAATTAACTTTTTATGAAAAATCTAAATCTGATCTGAACATCAGTAATTTGAGTAAAAACCAATAACTGGAATATAGTTAAAGTGAAGAGCAAAGCGATTGAACATGAGATTAGAGAAAGTATGCAGTCTTAATTTTATAACAAAGAGAAGTATCGTTTGTTCCTCTAGATCAATTTTCTGATATATCATTTCAAAGACGTGCGTCATCCAAAATAGAAAAGCCATGTGAACAGGTTTTTTATTTACTATCAAATTCTATGCAAATTTAATTTAATTTAATGCGATTACATACATGCGTTTAAGAATCAGTCTCGTAGTCACATTAAAATGTAGATTCTGAACATTCTCTTTTCAATGCATCCTACCTATCTTCTGTTCTATTCTCTAATTTCATTGCCTTCCTATTTGTGTGTTGGTTAAAACCCTTGCAGCTGACAAAGGGGCACTTTTTTACGTGCAACTCGAAACGTGCTTCTTTCCTATTTTTAATTTAGGGTCGTAGCCAGGAGGGGTCAATATCTGAATAAATCGGACCC
The DNA here is from genome assembly GCA_038373885.1 of Cheiracanthium punctorium. NCBI lineage: Eukaryota > Metazoa > Arthropoda > Arachnida > Araneae > Cheiracanthiidae > Cheiracanthium > Cheiracanthium punctorium. Next base: position 142,700 of record JAWZYV010012402.1, on the reverse strand, counting down.
TCACCCCACATTTTCGAATTAAATATCGAGTTGATCGGAAAGTCATTTCGTTTTCTGACATAGAATTCAAACAAATAAATTTACAACAAGTATTGATTTATAAACAAGCTGTGCCTATGCATAGGACCCGTATTTGTTGAATTTGAAAGGGACCATTTTATAAATAATACTTCCTTCTTACAAAAAAAAAAAAAAAAAGAAAAAGAAAAAGAAAAAATGGACACCCTCCTCCTATTTCACGTTTACCCTCCATGAAGAATCCTATTCGAAATGTTCTAAAATCAATTTTTAGGCATTCGCGAGGGCTGTATTTTACAGCAAGAATTTTATGGATATCTCTATACTTCTTTGAGATCGTTCAGGATATGTGAAAAGAATGTTCTGACCTTCTATCCCCCATAAGTTACAAATTTTGGAAAATGCTTTCCAATCTAGCACTTACAATAGGAAAGTCACATACGTGCCAATTCGTATTACTATCTTCAGTAGTTTTGTCTAGGCAAAATATTGACATAAGTAAAAACGGCATTACTTTCCGATGAACTCAATAGTATATGCTTTAATTTATCCAGAAGTTTGGTTTAATAATTCTCGACATATATTTCATATTCCCTGGAAATATGTTCTGGCTACTGCCCTACTAAACAGATACTGGAATGTTTAATGAAAATAAAACTGTTTATTCACGATTATGTCTGATCGTTTACTTTTTTGTTTAACTTGTGTTCACATTATTTTAATGTTGTATTTCAACAGGATGACTCTTATACTATAGCTGACTTTTATACTATAGCTATTTCTGAAACGAAACTTTTGATACCTTTGATTATCAATTCAAAAATTATAACTATGGTCCCTTTACGCAGTATTTTAATAAAGACTGTTGTTCACAATCTTAATTATAATTGCATATATGTATAATATATATTCAAGAAAAAACTGAAACTTTTAAAGTTAGACACCTTCATAATTGGGACTCTTCTGAGAAACGTAACGTGGCTATAATATTGAAGTACACTTGTCTAATTTTTACAACACTGGAAATTGGACAAAATTTTGAAGGAACCACAACTGTCCACCTTTCAGAGCTTTCAGTGTTGTATGAATTATACTAAATGTATGAGAACCAGACTTCGTGCCGATTACAGTCGACTGTAATCGGTGACAAAAATAATATTTTACAACTTTTACAAAAATGCTATGATAAAATTGCATTATTAGACAATTATTTTGGTATTTGATTTCTTTAACTTCAAGATTACTGTTATTTTGAATGTACGGAAAAACGCGAACGGTAAAAACGCCTACCAGAAAAAAACAATTCCTTCCTTTCCAAAAAAAAAAAAAAAAAAAAAAAAAAAGAAAGAAAGAAAAGAAAAGAAAAGGGGAACTATTATTTATCTTCTTTAATCAAAGTACAACACAATTTCTAACAGTATAAAATATTCACACAAGTAATACATGATCTTTTACTGTACAGATGCATTTAGTTAAAATGACAGCCTTGCATAAGAAGAATTTGTAATTCTCCTCCGCCCAAGGCACAACTCCCTCAGCCCAACGTAAGCAAGTGGGGCAGATGCCCTTCATGTAGGCTTGCCATAGAAAACTCAAACAAAATTTGTTCTTTATTTATGCATAAATTGGGGGTATTACTATTGTTACTTTAAAGAAGCAAATATATACATAATATAATTTTTCCAGAATAAAATTAAATGAGTCAATCAGCTTCCTGAGGAAGGCTTATCACTGCTCCCTGACCTACTCAAATTTTGGAGGGGCACAGGAAAGATTTGAGGGGGGCACATATCGAATATAAGAGCAGAAAACGAACATTTTTTCGCATTTCCAAACAAATGTTTATTTAACAAATTTTTTGAGACGAAGTTGGGCGGAGGCACTGGGAGGAGCACGTGACCGCTTGTGCCCCCCCTCCCGACGCTTTTGCTATGGTTCATATGATATATACTTAGGAAAACCTAATAACAATAGCTAAAATGTTTACCACTCCCAGACGTACTGAACTGAAAGTTTACTCCTGTACTCCAAAACAAAATAAATTTGGACATAAGATCCAATTACCTTTCTTATGTATATTACAAAACAAAGAATGTTTGTGTCCAATATTTATTAAAAAAATTAATGACATGGACCGTACACCGTTATTTTACTAAATTAACATTCCATTTAGTCATTATGGAAATTGTTAGCAATCGTAATCGTAATCCATTTCATTTCTTGCAATGGATTACAGATGATCGTGTAATCGTATGAAATCTGATGAGAAACACTGACCTATGTTAGATTTTTGAAGGTGTGATTTAGCTGACAGCATCTCTTTTGATGCTCATTGGTGAATTGCAGATATGATTCTTGGAATATAAAAGACCTTATTAAAATATTATGGGATATGATGTCTTAATATTTACACAAAATATTCAGGGCTAGCCTCCCTCACCCCAAATTCCACTCGAAGTACTATCTATTCCATCAATATCAGCGCTCAGAGCAAGAATGCAAACACAACAGGAAAAAAAAAAAAAAAAAAAAAAAAAAAAGAGAGAGGAAATGGTGACCGGAGACTCTTTCCTTGACCTTTGCCATTCCAACCTCCTGGGCCTCTGCCGTTATTCCCTCTCCAGAGCAAAAATTGGCTGAAACTTTTGGCGACGGTTCTCAAAAATATTGTAACCACGCCCGGGAGACAAGTTTCAGCGTTTTACACAGCCCATTCATGTACCAACCGATCGTACGACTTGTCGTGAAAGCTATTAGTGGTGGGGGGATTTTCGTCACCGGAGCAGCGGATATTTAGCCATAAATCTCAATTTGTGGCTAAAGTGGGAATGTTTTGGGTCAAGGGGTCAGATCGGATGTTTGACAATTTTGCGTTCGACCAGTCGGACACTTCAAAGGCACCCGCTCTAAAAGGTTGCTAGTTTAGCCAGATATAGCAATTCAGCGACTTAGTGGCGATTTTTTTTTAACGTGGCCTATTTTGTCAGTAGTTGTACAATAATTGATCAAATTAATTTTAAATCAAAGGCAAATCCGCTTGTAGGGCGGGGGAGGCACCCCTCTGAAAAAATGTCTGGATTGCACTCTTATTAAATGTATGGACGCCCGTATTAGTACTTTTGGTAAAAAAAGGGAACTTACCTTGGTCTTTCATTTCTGTAATTAATAGAGTTAATTATGTTGTAAAAAATATTTACTACACCGACGACTTAACGAGAGGGTTCTTTGAGTCTCTACCCCACCTTTTATGGGTATCCACTATTAAATGTACCCACACAAATACATGCATACATATAATTTAAAAAAATGCTGGAATATAAATCTTAAGTTTTAAATTTCATATAAATGAGTAATTATTATAAATAGTTCACTGGATAAAATAAAAAAATAAAACATTAAATCTTTGTTTCTTGGGATATGTCTTACAGAATCATTTACGATTCGGTGGCTAAAGGTGCAATTATATAATTATTTATTCTATTTATTTAAGAGTATACTATGCTTTTTCATCACTGTGTGGTTTTATTATCTTATTTTTTAAAGTTTATAAAATAATGTAACTTAAAAGCAGACTTTCAAATTATATGCAGCAAGCATTAAAATTTATTGCCTGTACTAATGTTAATCGGTAAATGTAGAATAAAAAACTAATCGGAAAAAAATTGTACGTGAATATTCTTATAAATGAATAAATTGTAAGGACTGAAAGTTTCTCTTCAGGATTTTGTGTGCAATAAAATAAATTTTTCTATGCTGTTCACTGCTATTCATAAAATGTTAAAATGTTAAGTTAAAATGATGCCATAATTTTTCTTATGTATCTGTATATAATATGCATTTACAAAAGAAAAAAAAAAGCCTTTCCAATTACCGAACAGTTTGAGTAGAATGTTTGCGTTCTTAATTTTTTAATTTATCTTTATATGAAAGTGCACAGTTTTACAGCTCTCCAATTTGGAAGAAATAGAGATCCACACATGTCACAAATAATATTCAAGTTTTGGTTATCTACCTATTGAGGATCACCAAATCATTAGATCAAATAAAGAACTTACATAGTGACTTCAAATTTACTGGATCAGCGTGAAATGTATACAGTGTATTTTCCTCCCCCACCCCCAATTTAGCTTTCTTATTCTAGCAATTAATATTCGGTCAATATCCCTTTAGATTAAAAAAGTATGGTAAATTTAGATTAAGGAAGTCTTAGATTTTTAAGAAAGATAAAGCTAAAGTCAGTTTTGCAGATATATCCAAAATAAATTTTTGTTTGCTTTTGCCAAAAATCTTAGTGTGGCTGAAAGTCTTTCATGAGGAGAAATTGCTTTTCTCATCAGGGTGTTGCTGCTTTTAATAATGGGCGCAACAAGTTTCATGAGCTCCATATATGTCTCCTCGTTCATTCGCAGATAATTGTGAAAATCTTCTGGCGAAAATCGTAAATTTTCTAATAATTTTATATGGGATAAATTCTCTCTTTCTTTTAGCCCCTTTTTTTTCCCAATTTTTTTTTTCTAGCTTTTCGCTTTTTCTCGCTATTTTTTTCAGAAAGCACGATGCCAACTAACGCAATCGCTGTATCCATCGCCATTCCGTGCCAAGTCTGAACGCAAACTGTGAAATGTTTGATCGTGTGGGCAAATGATGAAGGCGTGGAAAGTCAGTTATTTATTGCTATCCCGGTCATAAAAAACTCCCACCCCGGTCATAAAAATCGCCCGTAACTAATTGTTTGACAGACGAATTGGTACGTGAATGGCGGCTTTTACATGTCACCCAACAAAGGATAATTGGTTATCATTTGTCATTCTGCGGTTTTCAAGCGGAGAAGTACAAAGAACAGACGTTCTCCCGCAGTACGGAAAAGCGATCCGGAAAAATACATTCATTTCCCATACTAGCGTACTGAAACGCACTGAACTGAACGCCAAGCTTAAACGGTATAGAAAGATGATCTCAGAAAACGGAAGGCAGGCACTTCTTTAAATTACGTGCCGGCATCAGATTTCGTTATTCGCTACGAAAAGCTCAGGAGCGTAAAATTTTCGATGGATTTAGGGAGGTCAGGCGATTGTAGTTTCTTCCTCCACGGCAATAGAGCATTGTAAAAAGCAGGGAATCAGGAAGTCCAGATATCTGCAGTTGGCGAAGAGGCAAGTCGGTTGTACCGGAGCCCCCGGAAAGGGAGGGGGAGAGTAAACAATTACAAGGCGAGCCTGGGTACTGAACACGTGGAGATGTTGTGACGTCACAAGAGAGGATGGACTTTTCTCCGTTAAATCATACGGAAAAGTAGAAGAAACTCAGATATTTGTGCCTTTTTTGGATACTAATGGTAAGTCAGCAATCTCTATTCTTAATACGACATACTTGATAATAGTTATGAAGCTATCGAGTACATAAAAATATAAAATTGCCGTATTTTGCGTTAGTTTTTTTGATTTCTGTTCTTTTGTTCTAGCAATCATTATGCTTCCGTTTGCTGCGTCCCAGGCTGTAAGTAAAGCTAATTACAAAAGAGGAGAAAATGTAAAAGTTTTCACTTTTCCCAAAAAACGAAGAAAAGCGGGCCGAATGGACTAAAAATATTCCAAGAAAAAATTGGTCCCCAGGAAAAAATACGTATGTTTGTATTGAGCATTTTCGAGATGAAGATATTTTAAAAGTCGATGCTATTTTAAAATCAGATTGGTACTTTTAACTGTAAAAAGAAAGCATTATAAATTAGAACCGAATGCTATCCCGAGCATTTTTTCGAGCTTACCAGCATATATATCCGATATTACCAAAAAACAAGAAAGAACTGATCCTACTAAAAGAAGAGAAAACGTTTAGGAAAAAGATATTGAGGAAACTGAAAAAAATAATGCAAAGGAAAATATAAATTCTTTTGAAATTAAGAAATGTATCAAGAGTTTCATGGCAATTCTATGTTAAGAAAATTTCACCATTAATTATAAATTAAACGCAGATCCCCTTCCACTGCACATACCAAGTAGCTTAAGGTTCAATGCGGATCTCATGGTTGATTTATTTATTAAAAAAAAAAAAAAAAAAAAAGAGAGAGAGAGAAATCTATTTGCTGGATACTTAGAAAAACAAAAATATAGAAGGTATTTAATAAAGAAATATTTCCAACTAAACGGTTTATCGGAATTTGTTGAAAATTCTGAAATTAAGTATGAACACAGATTTGGAAATTAACTCAAAAAAGAAAATGTATTACTGCAATGCTAACAACAATAACAAAAAAGTATATGTATTACTGCAATATATTTTACATGAAAAACATATTCAAGAGTTATACTCACTAATTTTAAAAATATTTAATTATGTATATTTCAAATGTCTCAATGTGATATTTGAAAGTCTTATCTAGAAAAAACTAAAGCAAACACTTGTAGTGCTTTCATGAAAAACTTTATAGTATTTGTAAGGTTTGGGTAATAAAAGCTTTTACTTTTTATTTTCTTGTTTTTGTGCTTTAATTGCTTCTAATAAAATTTGACATTAGGAGACTGTATAACATAATTATATATAGTATGTATCGTACAAGTTTTTAAAATATTAATTGTGGAAATTTCTGATTATATTCCTCGTGCTACTAGTGTTTATTGACATTATTGATCAGATTTCTTCCATAGAATTCAATACAAACTCTTTGAAATCCCATCCTCTCTTGTGACGTCACGAAATGGCTTGAGATGACTATTTATGAATCTGGATATTTTTAACATCAATTCTTTCAAAAAGCTTATTAAAACGAAGCAAAACTAAATAATGTATTTCAGTTTTTAAGTAAAATTAATAAAAATTATTATTTTTACTTTAAAATATATTTACTTTTACTTACTTAAAAATATGACTTTACGCTTATACAACGTATAAATTTAATCCATATACATATTATTTTAGATAAATGATAACATTGAGTAACCATTATATTATTTAGAATGTATTTGCCAGCCCGAAATGCAAAACATACTGCATACAATGCTGAAACTGCTTTAAATTCAGTACCAATTTATTTCATTAATTTCTGACACAAAATATTGTTGATTCACTATTATTTAAGAACAAAGTGTTGTAAAACGAAAATGCTATTTCAAAGCGTCATAAAAAATTAAGCTACTCGTATTTATTGGCATTATTAATTCCATTTCTTCCATTGAACTCAATGCAAACTGTTCCAAATCCCATCCTTTCTTGTGACGTCACGAAAACCAGTACCCAGACCCCCTCTTGCTTCTCCTCTCTCTTCTTCAGTCGCGACGACCCCGGTTGTACTCCGTCGGATCTCTTTCAAAGGCAAGCGGTAGCGTGCGTCATCGCGTACCGTACCCCGTCTCTCGGACTATTAAGCTTTAATTTTTTTACAATTTAATATTTTTAATTGGCACACAGGTAATCATCCTGTCGACTTTATGAGACGTCAGATTTTCCAGTAAAGTTCCAGTGTTAAGGCAGGTAACTGTTTATTGAACATTATCTTTAAGTTACAACATAGAGCGAGAAGAGGGGAGGGGAAACGGGTACGAAAATCTGCGTGGACTAGTTAAGCAGTTCTAGTGGCAGAAGTCTCCCGATTTTCGAGGTGCGGGCGTATTTAAGCTCATCATACCACATGGTTTGCTAAGACATAATTCCTTTCTCTCTCTTATATCTAATCGAATAACATACTTTATTAACATGAACTGCATCCGTTGTTACAAAGGCGTGGGAACACGTGTACACTGAAAAGAACACAGAATCGAGGACCTGGTGTCTGGCTATTAGCTAAAGAAATAAAACATAGTTCCAGAGCGCGCGTGGCAAGTATGACAGGAAAGCAAAACTTACAGTGAAAGTACCCGCTTGAACAATACCTAAACTAGTAAAACCCAAACTACCTTTTTATACATAACATATATATATATATATATATATATATATATATATATATATATATATATATATATGTATCATGCTACGGAGTACGGTAATCAAACCCGGAACCTCTGGGCTATGAGTTAATGAGAAAGCCGTTTTGCATCACTAATCGTCGAAAAAAATTGTTAACTTGTTTGAGAAATAATTAGGGGCCACCACTTCTTTGTTGCCCCCTTAGAAAGTCCTCCTAGCAAGGCACCCCCCATCCTTGGCAGATCGCCCTAGCGTTGCATTGCCGTAATCACACAAACCAAACCAAACCTTTGTTGGCCCAGGTCCTCCACACCTCTAAATCCGGCACTGTGTATCATAATCCATGATTGGACCGTGTTTGTTTTCCCTGTTCCATAAAACACTCCTTTGGAGCTGAAATCTACATTAAAATCGCCTACAAAAACTGTTCGACGAATTGAACTGTTGAACGGATGGTTGTTCTTGTTATTGGTACTGTGAACACGTAGACAGGATTTATGTGCTAGGCTGGAACTCCGCTTATAAATCCCCGTTAGAAGGACAACACAAGGGGGTTACCTCCGTCGGGGGGGTCTTTCTAAGGGGTTCTAACCCGTTTTTAAGCTAAGTTTCGGAGAAAACTGCGGAAAACTCCGAACGGTTAGGTTGAAGGACGCGCAATGGGACCGAATCCGGGACCTTCACACTTCGCCTATCAACCATTTCCAGTGACATAACCACTGTGCCATGGTGAGGTTCTGAACGAATGTTATTCACGGTTATCGCTATTTCACAATTCGAATTGTATTCGCGATTAACCGTTTGATCAATTTGAGCTGCATTCGCGATTAATCGCGATTAACCATTTTCAGAATTCAAATTTTATTCGTGATTAATCGTTTCACTATTCGAATTGTATTCACGATTAATTGCGATTAATCGCTTCACCAATGCTATGTGCTGAGCGTTCGAATGAATTTTTCGAAATGGATTGATTCGAATGGATTTAGTAATCGATTAACCTTTTCGCGCCGACTGTCACGCATACGTGCCAGTAAGAAACGCACTCAGTTCCCGGCCGACACGCTGGCGTGCCAGAGCGTTTCCTCGTTCACCCCCGGCCGTCACACAGTTGTGCCAGTGTCCTGGAACGTTTTAAAAACTATAACTTTTGGCACAAGATGGCATTGTATGTCCATACGGTTACAGATACATGTAGATTTGACCTTCTACTCAGAATGGGAGTAGCATGACTCACATACACGTGGTTTTTGATAATATAAACGTAAGTTGAAAGGAATGTTTCTAAATGGTATACTTTATGACGGCTCTATAAATTCGTACGTGGTATTTCTTTATAGTAAGCAGGGAGTTTTATTTTCGCTACAGCGTTGGGTATTTCGGTTTGCAGTCCAGTTTTTAGTGGATAATTAGATCTAGTAGACGTGGATTTTTTCTCATTTTACAGTTAGAATGTCGAAGCTTCGAAAGTGTTAGAGCTTGAAATAGCAGAAATGGCGCAAATTATTTGAAATTATGAGATATTGATTCTGAAGCAGATTCGGATAGTAGTGATAGTGACACTATAATATATTCTGATTGTTCTGTTCATGGATTTAGGCTTAATAGCGAAAAACTCTCCGGCCCTGGACAGACACTTGCGAAAGAGACTGCCGGCCTCAGCGATAAGCGCGCGTTTGCGCTTCCCATCGCGAAAGGGTTAATCGATTAACTTCATTTATTCATGCCCATCACTAGACGAAACCCTCATGAAATGTGGCTTTTGCAGCGAAAACAAAAAAAGGATGATCGATTTGAAGATGCACTTTTAAAAAAGAAAAAGGAGGCAGATTTACCAACAATATAACCCAAAAAAGTACACATAGACAAGGTAGATCATGAACGACTCAGAACAGAATCAAGAAATATCAAATATCTTACTGTGAACTCTTAAGGGCGTTGGACGGCTGCCATCTTGGATTCTCCATTCCCATGTTAACCTACAGGGAAATTTTGCCCGTTCCCTAGTGCTATAATTTCAAATATTTTAATAGAAAGAAATACGGTAGGTTGTACAGCAGACAATTACCTAAATAGGAACACTTTTATTTTGTGCAGTTTTGTTTGATAACGTGGTTAAAATTCAGTTGAAAGTTTAAAATTTCATGCAGTCGCAGATATAATCCGTTAAAACTATATTGGAAATCCAATATATCGTTTAGAGAAAATGTTCATAGATAGAAAAATGTTTAAACTTTCTTATAGATATGTTTAAAATTAGTTTTGAATATTTTTAATATCCGTGAAGTGCGGGCATTATGAAATTCACAAATAAACTCTTTTACTTAAATCTCCGGGAGCAGGGGGGAAGAATGACATGGATGCTGATTGATTTGCACCAGGAAGTTGTTAGGGGTCCGTTCCCCGCGGGACGGGGGGAATTCCTCTTTGATGCATATCTACGCTTTGATGAGGCTTCAACTGTGTAAAAATTCGTTCATCTATAATTTTTTTATTAATAGACCGATTTGTTTGAAATTTCGAAGATCACTTTTAAATGCAAAAATTTATTCAGAGTCCAAAATTCAAAAAGAAATCTTAATTTGAACAAAAGTTAGAAATTTATTGTCAGAACATTTTTTCTTTTCTTTCTTTCTTGCATTTCAAAGTGATCCCCGTTGGGGGACGGGTCAATTTTTCTTAATTTGTCATCTTAAACTAGTAGGGTAGGGAGTACGGGGCTTTAATTAGAAGACTATTTTACTAACTTTTTATAAGAATTTTATCTTTCAGGATTTTTTTTAACTTTTCTGTTGAATTATACGTATATGTATTTTAATTTTGCTATCTTTTATTCTTTTCTTTATTATTCATTTACTATTAAAGCTTATCCCCGTATTTAATAGAGGAATTAGCAAAATAGTTTTCCGACTTTTTAATAACCTTTAAAAAAAAAAAAAAAACTGATTTACTGATACATGAATGAAGTGTACCCCCACCTCATATATATCGGACCGCGAGTTTCATGAAAAATTTTCTAACGGCTTCTGTGCAAAAGGTTAGACAATTCATTTCGTTTGTTTTTCCCGGGGAGTGAACTTTGTTTATAAACGAAACAAAGACAGTGAATGACAGAACTCGTTTGGTTAACACCACCCTTGAAAGTGAAAATTTACAAATATATTCCAGATGCAGATCTTTGTAAGAACTATCATAATGAACGAGTATTTTCGTAAATCAAAAAAAAAAAAAGAAAGAAAGAAATCTTCGAAAAAGATGATTTATTGCTCTAACCTATCGGTACATAGATGAATGTGATTATGCAAAGCACCTAGGGCGATCTGCAAGGGGATGCTTGTATTGACTTCGAAGGGTCTAACGCGTATTCCGGTACATCGGAGAAAACCTCAAAACTCCAGACTTAATCGACAGCACGCGATGGACGGACCGGACTTCACACTTCGGCATCTACCATTTTCATGGCTAACCACTGTCATGGTGGCCGTACATGATGAAATAATCAACATATGGCATTATACAGCTTTTACGGTTAGGACCTTAGAAAGACCCCCACGGGGGCACCTCACCCATCGGCCTAGAGTACCTAATCGGCCGTACTTAAATAAACAATTATACAGCTTCTTTGTTTTTAGGCGCGGGGCAATATGAAGGGGGGGGGGCAGGGTTGTATTTCGATGAGGAGAGGGTGCCAAGAACAAAGGGTTCGTCTTATAAAATAAAAAAATAAGCTATTTCCAAATAATAACGACAAAAATTTCTGAGGGTATTTTTATTACACTTACATTTTGGTACAACATATACATTTTGAATAGTAATTTAGCTATGGGAAGCCTGAAAAATCAATCATTATTACAACATATTATATATGAATAAAAATTAAATACCAAAATAATGCACCCAGAAATATTATAAAAAAGGAAAAATAATGTTTTACTTTACAATATTTTACTTTACTGTTGTCTTGTACAATGCTAGGAAGCTGAAGATTGGGTTGCATTCGAACTTTGACTTTTTCCATACGTTCTACATTTTGCATTATATTAAAAGAAAGAAAAATAACTCTGCTGTTCGAGCCTCGTCAGGGGGAGCCCCCCTCTGAACCCCCCTAATTTTTTAGTTCCATTATTGCCATATTAAAACGATATTAATTGACTATGTCATTTTATCTCTCATCTTTCGTGTATTTCGCCTGGTAACCCAATTTTGAAATTTTTATGATTGTAACCTATTTATAGAAAAATACATGTGATGCATATTCTACAACTTACGAAATATTGTAACAATACATTAAAGCTGTTGTGAACTAATAGTATTTAAATATATGTAAAAGATACATGTGATGCATATTCTACAGCTTACGAAATATTGTAACAATAGGTTAAAGCTGTTGTGAACTAATAGTATTTAAATATATGTAAAATTATGTCGCATTTTATGTCGGTTTTTTTTTTGGGGGGGGCACATTTTTCGGACAATTTTCAATAAAAGGGGAGGGGAGATAAAATGACATAGTCATTAAAATTCAAAAGTAATAAAAGAAATATTGTGGCATTAGAATCATAAATGGGAACAAACAAACAACAACAACAACAAAAAAAAATTCCCAAAATACATTGATACCATACGCTGAACTGTGTTCAGCAAGTAATAAAATAAGTTTTTTACAAATAAAAATCTCAATTTAATTTGTAGCCCGATTCAGAAAGAAGGGAAAATTTTATTATTTATAATTAAATAAATTGTTAGAATGGTAATTTTTATACAAATTATTTGGCTTGCGTTCTTCATCAGCTTCAAAGGATCCAACTGAGAATTTGAGTGTTTATTTACACAGATATCTAAGAAAGGGAGCTTTGCTAATTTATTATTGTTTTGCGTCATTTATTATTTTTATTGCTGTGAGTAAAGAACAAAAATTATATTGTGTCAAGATGCAATGGTAAAAGGATAAAGAAATTATTAATAACGAAAATAACTTAACAAGTAATTACATTTATGCTTATGAATAAAGAACCGTACTAGATTTCGACTTATAACTTTTATAATTCTAAGAAACTACACAACTAATGAACTTCCAAGCGGAATAGTACATTATTAAATTGAAATCTTAAAGGCAAAATTAGGACTGCATAATGTAAAATAATTTCGGCAGTATTATCTGTATAAATTTCTTATTTGAACCAGTATTGATCTATTTCCAATATTTTAAATATTCTCAGCGAAGAAATTAATTTTCAAAAATCAATACTTATGAGTAACAAACTAAACAAAAATATGTTATGTTACAAGATTCTCATTATCAGGTTTTACTCGGAATTATAATAATAAAGAAATAAACTCAGATTTTTATGAACAGGAATTTAACAGATAAGCCGTTGCATATATATGCTTAAAGTGCATATTATTGCGGTATTAAGTTCAATTTTCATATCTGGGGAATATTAACGGCGGACGCATCTAGAAGAAAGAGGTTAAAAAACTCTCACTATATATTTTTTACTTGTTGAATTCAATAAAACTCTTGAACATTGACACTCAACTTAAGCAATTTAAAAATGCTTTACCTTCAAGAGATTTTTAAAAATGTATGATAGATGTGGATGTTCCACATATTATGAAAGTTTTGGCTTTCATATTTCCCTTAAAAAGTCTTCCTCCCACGGCACCCGTGTCCCCTAATTAATTTGGCTTGAATAACTGTTATTGCAGCTTAACTTTTTTCATTTCCATTAATGGACATTATTTGCAAAAATTCTCCACTAAGAAATGCACATGCACAACTAATCTGCAGAAGTACTGATTTTTCTTATATTATTTTGTAACCTAGTAAGGCAGTTCAAATTGTTTGTATATTTTCTTAGAGAAATCCAATAAATGCTACTCAATCGCACCGTTTTAGCTTCACTTACATTGTTAATGAGTTATCAGGAGTGCAGAAAATTCTTAGACCAGACATCAGTGTAGTGTTTTAAAAAGGTTTCCTCCGCATGTTACATTCAAATAGAGCAATTTTACAATTATTTTTTATCTTCTAAATTATATCACGAGGGGAATGTGAATGTAAGCAATTTTATCATTTTCATTTGAACATCTCAATCTCAGCAATCTGTGGTATTTTAACGACAGAATAGAAGTATATTTTCATTATTTTGAAAATATATTTTAACGCCAGAATAGAAATATATTTTCAGTATTTTGAAAATACAAGATACATTGAAAATGTATTTTTAAATACATTTTCAAAATACTTTGTTTTTGCGAGTGAAATTACAAAATGCAAGATACAAATGTATTTTGAAAATGTATTTCAAATACATGTATTTGCGATACTGCCCAACTCTGGCCAGAAAGCAAACAGTATATTGCAGGTGGAAAAAAATAAAACAAAACAAAACCAAAACAGTCTTATAATGCATAGCAAAAAAATTATTTACCCACTTTTATAAATATAGTTGGTATTGATAAGGAAGTGCATAGATTTCAATAACAGTTAGAACTTCCTTCATTGCTAAGCTACGCAGAAATCAGTTTTATTCATTTGCTCTCAACCTGGACCTCCTTATGAATGGCAAAAATTTTGAGGAAACATTACAGGATGTAAGAAAAGAAGTGTAGATTGATTTTAAAAGTGTTGTGACATGTTTCTTTGGACGTAATCAAAGTCAAAGTACCCTGAAACATTCATTAAACGCATGAAAAAAAAAAAAAAAAAAAAAAAAAAAAACACGGGAATTTAGGATGTTTATTTAAATTATTTTTAATGTCATTCTTTTTCAGCATTCATTATAAAAACGACCGCTTAGTAATCTTGAGAAAATCTGTATAACTTGTAACATTACTCAGGCTGTTCTGTTACGAGTTGTATTCTCACATGCAGCTAGCCCAAGCACAGGTGCCTAATGGAACTGGCAATAACATGTGTATCTAATGGTTTCATTGGTTTTAGAACAGAAATCCCTTTATTAAATCTTAAATCGACAAAGAGTTATTCTAAACAGGGGCGTAGCCAGAAAAGTTTTTCGGAGGGGGATATGAACTATAGTCGCGAATAAATTGAAGGAATTTCTGCAATATCTATAGCTTATGCTAACTTGAAAATTTCGAAGATTTATCCCGATCTCTCCCCTCCCCCCCGGCTACGTCCCTCATGTTTAGAATATCAGACACGTAAATCTTTAACTATTTAAATATAGAAATGGGTAAATTTTGCCTGTTGTAATTTAATGAAACTAACTTTAATGTTCCGGTATACTGGTCTTCAATGAATGTTTTAGTCTCTCTTGTGTTGTCAAGTGGTTTGGAGATTCAATGATATATTTTTACGGGATGATTTATTTATTAACCATCTATAAAAAATATATTGTTTTTTGTAGATTGTAAAAATATATAATTTTTTGTATATTACAAAAAATCATGTAAACTGACATCTAAACTTCAGAGTCAGATAGAAAAGGTCTCTAAATTGGTCCTTTAAGTTTATTTTAACATTAATTATGGTAATAAACTTAGATCCTGGCACTGCATTTTAAATAACCTATTGTTTATTCCAAAATAATTGTTTTCCGTTTATGAGTATTGGTTTTATTGTAACGGGACAGTTTTTATATTTTTTCTTTTAGTCTCGCTAATAGTAAACTGCTTACAACTTGTATATTTTTATTTTTATCATGACTGCAAGTTTTGAGAAAATTTACTATTTATGCAAATTTTTTGTATAACATCTTTGTAAAACTAGTGCTCTTCAACTTAAAATAAGAAAAAAAAAATAGGCAACACAAAATCGTTGTTTTTTTTTAGATAAGTTTTTATTCAATCTTCTTTTTTTATCACACAATAAATTGTAAAATTGAAAAGCATTGTTCCTATCTAAAATGCTATAATTTGAATGACAAACTGTAACCCTTTCGTCTAACATTTTTCTTTTTCTTTTCTTTTCCCCCCCCCCCCCCCAATACGAATTCAAAAGTCTTGGGCCTTTTTATTCCCCCAGACTTCAACTAATTCACAACTTTTTTACATGTTTCTAATTCATTTCAATTAAATTCAGTTAGTTTTTTTTTCTGTAAGTTGTTGTGCATACTCAAGAACATACAAAATTATCATTTATAATTTATTTATTTTTTTGAACCGAGATAGAGACTATGAAAAATGAAAATAAGCAGAGTGATTTGAAAATGGAGCTCCCGATTTTCAGAAAACCTTAATCATCTTCTAACTGACCCAAAGGGAGTGTGTTGGTGTTTGTGTGTGTGCGTGGGGGGGGGGGGTTGTCTGTAGTTTCCTGTTTCTTCTGTGCCGAGAGAAACTATCATGAATACTATTCGGACGGACTCTTGCCCAAAGGCAGTGGGGTGGTTTAAAAAGGGGCTTCTGTAGTTCAGGGCGAGGGGGAGGCGAGCTGTCAAAAACTACCCCACCCACTTCTCTCTTGGATCACATGTGAAGTGATATGAAGAGATAAAAAATAGTTGGCTCTGCTCCTTCCAACCACCTTAAGTTCATATGCTAAATGTAGTGCTTATCTAGGTTAATATATATATATGTGTATTTATTCAAGCTGTTTTCTTTATCTCATAATAATTATTATTAAGTAAACATATATATACTTCTTTCTTAGCAATTAAAAGAAATTATCTATGTTTGTACAGGATAGTACTTTATTTAAAAACAAATCAAGTGAATAAATAATAAATTAAAAATTAAAACAACATGTATTTAAGTGTTCAGCAGTTAACTTATTGGTGGCACAACGGATTAATTGCAGGCAAATCCAGAGGCAAACAAGAGCGAGAAATACATTTCTATGTACAGCCCCACCCTATTCGGGAGTATAAATAGAATTATAACCTTTCTTTAAATAATGGAAAAGTGTTCAGAGTTGTTACCACGGCGAGAGAAGTGTTTTTCCAGCCTGATGTGAAAGGAACGAAGCTCATTGTCTAGATGTAACTTCTTTACCTGAAATAGTACAGACACTGTTCATGCAAAAAAGGAAGTTCGAGATCGAGAGCTCGTCCAGGATTCCGCACGCCAAAGTTGCTAATGGATCACAGGTGGGTTCTTTTCATTCATTCTTGTCAGGTTCGTTACAGCCTTCGCTAGTGCTACTGCGTGAAGCATGCACACGGCCTTCGTCTTCGAATGACCTATGATCCTTTGGGGCCAAGGCTTGAAGCTAAAGATAAAATCTCTTTGCTTTTCAATACGTTAGTATCAACACGTACAAACTTCGATCGGAGTAGTCGATTAGCTATCTCGAAATTCAAAATTGAATTACCTACAGTTGGAAAGGTTAAGTATTATTCAGTTTTTGCTATAATGTTCTGTACAGCAATCAGAAATCGTTTTTGTGACTTTTTTTGGGCACTGTTAAATTTTTAGGTAAAAGATTTTTTAATTGTGTATGCTCTATTTACCTAGTCGTGCGTGGGAAAAGTGAGAGCAAAAAGTTGAAATATGGATGCTATACCAAAATATTCTAATAACCCATCCATACTACAATTGGACTTGTAACTTATCCAGATCACTTAAAATGACATATAAATCGTTAAATAGAAATTTCAATATTAACAGGTATTTCAGTATTAATATTAACTAATAGATATTCTATGTTCTAGTAGATATTCTACTTTTATAAAAAGTAGCACACAAGTTCATATTTTTAATTAAACTTTCTTTTTTTTATTTTCCATCAAACAGTCAATTCCTTCAAAATCAATCAATATTCTCAAATTTTAACTTATAACGCAATGAATTTTTACGTCCTGTGTCTTGATCATTCTGGTTATGCGTTAGGGCAGGAAATATATTTTTGCTTATATTGTACGTAGCTACCCAAGTTCAAGAACGTTCTACGGTTTTCCGTCTATCAGAACCGTCGAACGTTCTTGACCATAGATATAGGAATCTGTAGATTGAGCATAAAGAGAGAAAACTTGTTGCCTCCAAATGGTAGCCATGATAGTGGCATGCGCAGAATGGCAATAACTTAAATTATAATGGTATTTTCAATCATTTTAGAACGATCTGTATTTTAATAAGTACTCGTATCGAAATATTTTACTTCGAACTTATTTATTTTTCTGAAGTATTGCAACGAATGTTCTATTTTACATCGACGGCAGCCATGATAGTGGCAGAAATGGGGTGCATTTTTGGCAACAAAACAGTGGCGGCTCGTGGGATACAGCAAGTACAGCCGGGCTGCACTCGAAATTACCAGCACATACTTTAAAATAATTTATTCTACTAATTTTCCTAAATTCAGATTAGAATTGTGGAATTCCTACGGTAAATTAAAAAAATCTCCGAAAAAAACAAAAAAAACTCATTGTGGCCGGATCGCTCATTCAGAAAAAAAGCACTTTAATCTTCCCGCAATTCAATTGGGAAAATCTTTGGTTCAGCCCAGAGCACTGAAAAGAAAATTGGCAGCACCGTTGCCATGACAACGACTACGTCAGCAGCCTCTCCGGCATAGGGAGTATGCAGCTGATACAGCCGATGGAAGATTTTCTAACGGCGGCTGAACTTGAGAACTCGACTAACTGATTCGCTCGGACGAGAAGTGAGGGAGGGGGTAAGGAGAATATATGTTTGGAAAACTCTGGACTTTATATTGCTGAATTTATCAAGAAGGTAAGCCTGAATAGACGCTTATGAATGGACAATTACCCATCAAAGCAGTATTGTTTTTAAGTAAGCAAGAACTGGCATTTAGAGGACATGGCGAGCGAGAAAATTCTTTAAACATGGTAAATTTTAAAGAGCTTTTAAAATTATTGATATCTGAATTAAAACAACGCCTTTTTATGGGGACATCACTGACCGATTCGCATGTTTAAAAGAAAGGAGGATTGATTTGACTTATAAAAAATAAGTAAGTTTTCTTTCCTTTTTTTTTTTTTCTTCTTCTCAAGTTTTCGTTACAAAAGAAAATTCTAAGGAAACTTCGAATCAGACACGGATTAATGCAATTTTGAGGATAAGAGCGGATGGTTGAAATTTATGTCCATTTTATGGAAGTAAAATAGGATCTCTGACATTTTTTATGTAATTTCTTTTTTTTTTTTTTTTTTTTTTTCCTCGGTGAGGGCTTAATCCGCCAGCTTTCGAATTCAGTAACAAAGATTTTCCTATCCTCTCCGGAGGAAAAGGGGGGGGGGGGCTCATATGCTTCCGGCTGCACTAACATTTTTGACCACGGGCCGCCACTGCAACAAAAAGCACCCGATTAGGAACATTGGATGAGCAATTTAGGTATTCCTAAATCTGTGTTCTTGACAGCTAATTCCAGAAGCAGCTTTTTGTAATGGGGTATCAATTCAGAACAGAGGGCATGACGTTCGAAACACCAATTTGAATGAAATTTTGTGGAAATGTAACACGTAACTTGTAAGACATACACTCAGTGAAACAAAATATAACACATAATAAATATATTTTCATATCTGCAATATTTTAATAAGCTTAATTTAATAATTTTAATAAGCTTAATATTCTTCATCTGCGCATTGCATATTATTGCATGCAACAATAAAATCAATTAACGGTGATTTTTACCTCTCGATATATAGAAATTTAATTACTTCAGCTAAATTTATACCTTTTTTCCGATGGCGGGCCTTAACAATGCCGTGGAGGCATTGGCCACTACTCACTTTATTATGGGGCACCTAGTAGGTGGGCCAACGGTGCCCGCTATGAAGGGACGGACACAATGACACCCACGCCCAGACGGGGATCGAACCTCAACCTTCGGGTGTTGAACCCGAAACCGTAGTACGGCGCTTTATCCACCATACAAGCTGGTCGGCATTATTTACATCATAAAGGGGTGAATTATGTTTATTTTACCACAACTATACGAAAAAGTAATATCAATATGTATTTATAACGGTCAGGCTTCATTTAAATATTTTGGACTGATATTATGTTTTCACAACATAAAAGTAAAGTAAAATTTTTAAAATTGAAAATTCAATTTGAAAATTACACGTACACTGGCAATTGTTTATAACACGCTTTTGTGTTTTAAAAAATGTCAAGTTGTCTTCTAATTTAATATTATAGACATGTTTGCGTCATTAACATATACATACATATTTGTTGTGCTTTTAAACAAACAACACGATTTAAAACTTTAGCAAACATTCCGGTTTTTACTTTGCGGATAACAGAATAATATTCTCTGAAAGTATATGTCTAAAAAGATTTTTAGACTGCAAAATTTAATTTTGATGGATGCTTTTTATGGGGGAAAAAACGTCTTTCAGTAGATCAAGGTAGAATATATAACTAATAAAAATTTTATTTTTAGTATTTCAATTAAAAAATTTTTGAAAACACTTTTATTTTCTTATTGACTCATTAGTGGGTCTTGAAAGTTACTAAGAAGTTTGAAGAATAGAAAATGAGGGTCATTCAAATTTTGACGAAAGAGGGCTTTTTCTCTAAACTCGTCAAAATCTTCATGTGCTTAAAGTGAACTAAAGGGTATATTTAGTGAAATCCTACTAATGAGAAATGCTGAGAAAGAGTAAGATACGTGTGGTTGACTATTGGCGTGCAAAAATCATTAATCGCCAAGGTTTTCGTGCAATAGAATAGTTTCTGACCTCCTGTCATGGACTTAGATTTAGAGGGCGTTCCATTGACAATGTTGTTCCTTCCGCGAAAACGGACCCAACGCCGATTCGGTCGATAGATGGCGCTGTTTCACCATCTGGCAGGCCTTAAACATAATATTCCTATGAAAGAATTTGTGATTTTGTTTTTAAATTAACCCATTTGTGCCTGGATATTTTTGGGACTTTCTTCGATTTTTACTGATAACAGAAATAATAGATAAATTTCTGATGTCAACTTCTTGAACAAGGAATGATTTATTTTAAAATCATTTTGCATAAAAATCGAAATATCAACATCCTACTTGGTCATGTTAAAATATTGTGCGGAGTTGAGGCTCAATACTCATGAATAAAGGCTGGGAAAAATAAATAACGTTTTCGACTAATAGCGAAAATGCCGTCCCAAAAAAGGGACGCTAGGCATAAATGGGTTAATAGTTTAATTTATTTTTTAATATGAAATGTTTTTTCCAGCGTATTGAGCATTTTGTGAGCATTTAGAAAGCATGAAAATTTATATTCACTAAGCCAGTTAGTTAGAGGCAAGCTATCATTAATATATTTAGAAATTTGCGCTAATAACTCTGATGATGAATGAATTTTCCACATCAGTAGTAAAAATAATTACTTTTTCTGGAAACTATGTACAAAGGTAATGATAATAATTAATGAAAAAATAAAATAAAATGTATAATTTAAGTATTTTGTTAAATAAAGGTTATTATTTTAAAAAATAATGTAGGGAAATAGAATATAATATGTACCTCTTTTTGGTAGCAACAATAAAATTTAAAAATTTATGTATTTTCAAAAATTCTTAGTCAAAAATGACTTATTAACACTTTGCTGTCCGCATGTCTAGTAAAATTTTCTTCGCTTGGAGCCAGCACCACTTATTAAGATTAATTCGAATGTCGTCGGCAGTTTTTGAGGTTATCGGGTTATTATATGTTACCGGCAAAGTATGAAATGAGGCATCCTATAGAATGCCTATGTATTATATATAATGCCTGGGGAATATATGTAATAAGTCATATTTACTACTTTGCCTAAAAATGTCCGGCATTGTATACAATGCTTAGGCAATTTATTGAATGCCGGCGTTTCATACTTTGCCAGTAACATAAATTGTCATATTTCACTAATCTCATTGTTAGTTCTCACGAGGTTTCAATCATGTCCCACTATTTTCAAGAAATTTGAAAGATATACGTATGTATATAAATGTAAAGTTTGATTTATATATTTTCTTTGGTACTTAGAATTTCTCTTTTAGATAATAGGAAGCAAAACAATCTCCAAGATCTAACTCAACTTCACAAGACTTCCACATTAACCCATTTATGCCTAGCGTCCCTTTTTTGGGACGGCATTTTCGCTATTAGTCGAAAACGTTATTTATTTTTCCTAGCCTTTATTCATGAGTATTGAGCCTCAACTCTACAAAATATTTTAACATGACCAAGTAGGATGTTGATATTTCGATTTTTATGCATAATGCTTTTAAAAGAAATCATCCCTTATTCAAGAAGTTGACATCAGAAATTTATCTATTATTTCTGTTATCAGTAAAAATCGAAGAAAGTCGCAAAAATATCCAGGCACAAATGGGTTAAATTTACTGTTCTTCTTATTTTGTTTTTGGTCTTCCTTTTCGTTTGTTAATTTCAGAAATGAATATTAGCTGGTGTTGCTTTAGCTGACCGGAAAGTCTGTTGATCGCATCATGATGGGATGCATGCGATGAAGTAGCGACCTCCGAGTCCGAGTTTTGCTCAGGAGCAGGTACATGACCTTTTATCCACGATTCAGACACTTTAAAAAAATCATGAAATCGGAGACTCTTATGTTCTGTATTGAAATGTTGATATGTCCTGAATGCATTAAATAGTTCGCAATTAACCAGGTACACCCTCCAAAAAAAGTATTCGAGCAAGAGAGAAATTTCCTATTTTAGATTTGCGAATAATAATTGAGTTTTTGAAAAACGCACAACCAGACAGAAATATGGAAATTCATATTTATACATAGCCTAGCTCATATTCTATGATAAATAATTTTTAATATACGAAACCAACGTAGGAAATTTCTCTTTCTCGAATACTTTTATTGGAGGGTGTACATGCAAAATTTTTTGACCATTTTATAGTTTTTCTGCATATTGGGTAGTAGCTCAGATATTGGTCTACCCGATCCACTCCCTTCATGTATTTATTACAGTCGAATATTCTTTCAGGTTTTTTTATTGTGACATTGGTCTTTCTGCATTTTCTTTGGGTGTCAATTAAAGTGGCATTGTGTATTGTAGAGATCCTTCGAATCGTTTTTGTTTCCGAAGCTCTCCATAATTGTGCAAGTACTTCACCTTTTCCTTGATGGCAAGCTTCAAACATATTGAGTTTTACAAGTTTTAATTTTTCTGGGAATCCTCTATGTAGCCGTATCATTCCTCAAACTTGAATTTCTTTTTAAGTAAATTCTCCGCAAGTTCTTCACTGTTGTAGTAATTGTCCATGTATAAGGGATGCCACTTTCCATAAGAATGTGTCAATAGTTCCATCACAGTTTTTTCTAAAGGCTGTCTAGTGCCGGAATATATTTTGAATGAGAAAATGTATCCCGTATTGTAATCACATAGCATTCGAATTAGTATGCCATATTTAGTAATTTTCGACGGATTATAAACTTTAAAATTTAATCGTCCGCACCATGGTATCATTCCGTCATCAATTGAGTTGTTTTGACCAAGGTTAAAATTTTCTTCAGACTTTTTGGAAAAATAATCAATTACGGGTTGCACTTTAAAAAGTCGGTCGGCATTACCCGGTTTATTATTGTTGTTTGAAAAATGTAAATATGATAATATTTGTCTAAATCTGTTGCGTGACATCGTTTTACGAAATGCTGGAGTTTCTATCAACTGTTTCGTTGACTAATAATCATCTATCCTTGTTTTTTTTAAATACCCATAAGGATATTAAGCCCAAACCATTTTCTAAGCTCATCTGTGGAAACACTGACAAATTTCGCACTTTTTTCATCTAGTTTCCATCTATTGAAATTTTTATGGTAGTATTTGCTCGTTTCCCTGCAAATATGTTCAAATAAATCGTTCCTAATAAATAATTCTACGATATCGTCGACGCTCTGTGTATCTTTGGGAAATACGTTTGAACCCGGAGACCCTTCAAATTCATTATTGGTCCTCGGTAAATCTAAGTCTGACCACGGTACATTGTCTTTTTCGTCTGATTCATCCGAATCACATGGCAACCGTACCGCTGGCAAAATTTTTCTTGTAAGTACTTCACTATCTTCCGAAGATTCCGCTTCACTTTCATTTTTTGGAGATGCAATATCTTCTTCCATATCGGCAAAGTCGATTGGAACGTCTGACAACTCGGAAGCGCATTCATCGTAAATAATCGTATCTTCTCTTTCGTCTGCCATGATGAAAAGGCACAAATACTTGTAAAAACAAGAAACTCGCTAAAGTATGTAACTTGTTGTTACTTTAACAAATTACTAAGAGAACTCCACAGATCACCAGCATTCAGTGGAATTATTTGCACTTATTACCACCAGATGGCAGCATAAGACTTTTATATCACTCATTGGTGATTTCAGCTTGGACCATTTTCACAGCATTGCGTTTGCCCTCCTTGTAGACCTCCGTGCCTTCTGTTTTTTGTCCTTGGAACTCTGTTAGCAAAACGTCAAAAACTGGTCTAGCGATCAAACATATTGCAAATACTAGTACGCCACTATGGTGTTGCCGGCCGTTTAGCAATACTTTACATACCACACCACCGTGGTGTCGCTGGACGGCAAGCGTTAACTCTTTATAAGGCTAGTTAATGTGCAGAGAGTCGAAAGTATTTGGGATTTTTTTGGCCATTTTTAGGATTAATTCATACATTTACCCTCTACTGTAATATCCCACATGAAAATTGGAGAAACAAGTATTAAAAAAACATAGAAATTTTGCAGGAGAATGCATTAATTATTCACAAAATCAAAGTCGGAAAACTACCTGTTGATTGTGCACGGAATTAAACGCAAAAATATATAATTAAAAGCGATGATTCTTATGCTCAATTTTCGAGTCATTATTCGAGCTCTCTTTAAAATTACGAATGAAAGGAAAGTTCATAAGTCAAATATAACTTAGAATCTAGATATATGGAAAATATATATATCCAATATAACAGTACAAAAATCAGAAAACTCACTAATGATTATTGATTTCTGTATTTAATATACCGTAGGTGGTAATTATTCTTACTATGGCCTTATAAAGGGTTAAAACCGTGTTGATTTTATTTTGGGTGCATTCGTAAACGACAGAGTCGTTGAAAGATTTTCGTAAGAAAACTGGATTCCGTTTGTTCAGTGCTAACAGTTTCTTTTGCCTTTCCGAACAACTTCAGTTTATTCCGTTTCCTATCCTAGGAGATGTGTTTGTTTACAATTTGAGTATGTTGTTATTCTTCTCGAACAGTTTTTTAGTGCATACTCAATATAAAATCAACAGTATTTAAAGCGAGAGAATGGCCATCATTGAAGTACACTGATCAAAATTTAGAAATTTCAACTTAAACTTGCATTTTTTCAAAATTATTTAGCAAGAGAAGTCAAATTTCGCTAATAACGGTTTAAATCAACTCCAATCTCAACACTAAAATATGTATTTTTTAATTTAATAAAATGAAAAATACAAGAAAAAGATTACCTTTAAAAAATTATGTACGTTCGTTGCACTTTCTGACGTACGCATGAATTTCCTCCTCGAAAAAATGTTTGCAGCTTCAGCAAATGTAAAACACTTTTCATAGCAACATACTTTTCCATAACAAAGGACGCCATTTTTAAACAAAAACAACGTGCAGCAAGTAATCTTCTCAACAAACTCGATGAACCTGCTCGAGTTTGTGCTCAGTTTATTTAGTTTGAAACTAACCTCACTCAGTTTTGTATGCGAAAGCTCCAGTTTATAAACTGAATGCACTCAGTTTCCTTTATGAACACCTTAGATAGAAACTCGTTGCACGAGTGTAACTCGTTTGGCGTTTACGAATGCGCCCATTGAGTATGTACTAAAAACTCCTCGAGAAAAATAACAACCTACGAGAGTTGTAAACAAATACATCTAGACGACGAAACTGAATAAACTGAAGTTGTTCGAAAAGGCAAAAGAAACTGATAGCACCCAACAAACGCAGTCTACATTTCTTACGAAAACTCATGCAACGAGTTTGTCGTTTGCAAATGAACCCTACAGCACTGACAGGGCTTTTTCACAGGTCACATTTATTTTAATACTAATGATTGTTTGAAAATTTCTGGCCTACCAGGTTTTGCAGTGGCTGCGCCCAACTTTTTTCAGCATATTCTCAAATTTATGTTGATGCCAGAAGTGATAAATTAATTTCCGACATTTGTGTGGTATGAATAATGTAAATCTTTTTCTAAAAATGTGAATAAGAGTGGGAAATATTCTCATATAAACTTATTTTCGCTGAGGTTTTTTTTTTTTTTTTTTTTTTTTTTTGGTGGAAATCAGATTTATTATTCAAGAAATTAAACTAGGAAAATACACTAATGCTTAAATATTTGAATGATTTACAAATTTCGCGACGGTCTAAAAATATATCCCTGGGCGTTAATGGATTAAGAAACTATCACGCCTTGGGTTCGAGTTCGAATCTTGGCTTGGGCGTGGATATTAACTGGCCCATCCCGTCACAGAAGGAATGGTACTCCGTCTATTAGGTGTCTCCATAATAAAGAGATAAGTAATTTCGGCCTTGGAATAGGCTTTTCGCACTTGTGTCGCTCGCGCACGTCGCAAGACCAGTTTTGCCTAGTATGAAGGCAGTGTGACACCGCGACGGATCGCTCAAACTACACTGCTGGTCACCCAAATTGCAACACCAAGAAAAACAAGAGATATCACAACAAAATTTATTGTGTAGATAACATGTTGACCAAGTAACAAATGATTAAATTTACAGCATTCTATGAAGCGTGGTTCCTGCCAAAATCAGTACCCAGAGTAGCCGCCGTTGTTGGAGATCACAGCTGCCACACGCCTCGGCATTGATTCAAAGAGACTTTGAATGTGTTCTTGGGGTACAGCAGACCAAGCAGCTTCCACACGTTGCCAAAGTTGATCTGGTGTGACAGCTGGGGATGAACTCTGGGTCAGTCGTTGAGCAACCATGGACCACATGTTTTCTATCGGCGAAAGATCCGGAGAGCGCGCCGGCCAGGGAAGCAATTCAATCTGGTGATTGACGAAGAACCCTTGGACAATGCGTGCCACGTGTGGCCGTGCATTATCCTGCTGAAATATGGCTGTTGGCAAGCCCTGAAGGTAAGAAAGGACAACTGGCTCCAACACCTCGGAGATGTAGCGCTGGCTGGTTAAAGTACCGGCAATGCGTACTAGAGGAGTGCGAGAGAGATATCCGATACCGCCCCATACCATAATACCCGGTGCAGGACCAGTGTGACGGTGCATAATGCAGCTGTTCAGCATCCTCTCTCCACGGTGTCTCCAGACTCGAATCCGACCGTCGTGGTGTTGCATACAGAAGCGTGACTCGTCAGTAAAGAGAATTTCATTCCATTCTGTCGTCCACATCCTTCTTTCATCGCACCATTGGCGGCGGAGACGTCTGTGGTTCCGCGTCAGAGGTAGACAAAGCAACGGACGTCTTGCGGACAGACCATTCTGCTGTAAACGACGTCGAATGGTACGCGCAGACACTGGATGATGCGTTACAGACTGAATCTGCTGTGATATGGTTCGTGATGTGACTGAGCGGTCCGTCACTGCCATGCGTACAATCTGCCTGTCATCACGTGACGTGGTGCACTGAGGTCGATGCGGTCGATCACGTCTGTCCGTCGTACCCTCCTGCACCCAACGATCACATATCCGCATCACAGTTGTTTGGTTTCGTCCAATACGACGACCGATTTCCCTGAAAGATAACCCACAATCTCGGTATGCCACTATCCTTCCTCTGTCAAACTCGGATACTTGATCAAAAGATGATCGTTGTTTCCTACGAGGCATAATTTATCGTTTTTTTGAAAAAAAAGCAAGAAAAACACAATTGCTGTACTTGAAACCGTCGAAATCTCCAAGCCTTAAATAGCGCTTTGAGGTGGCGCCACAGGCGCGCTTGATGTGCGTCTGCGCTGAAATTCTAATCATTTGCATATCTCACCTCAGCTAATGCATGTTGTAAATTTCATATTATTTGCATGCTTCCTTCAGGGTGTTGCATTTACGATGGCCAGCAGTGTACTTAGGGAAGTGGTCTGACGACGCTCAAATCGACTTAGCCATCCGAGAATTCTGTGCGATAATCTACTGGCTACTTGGCGAGCTCGTAAAAGTCGCCAGGTTTTTGTTGATGTTGACTGCTTATTTTTGTTTACTTCCGATTCTGAGTCCATGCTTCGGATTATTTAAAATCATTATAATTTTTTTAAATTTATTTACTTTACACTCGTCATATCTGTCTTTAATCTTTTAATGTGATCTTATATTAGTATTTATTTAAAATGCTTCATGTTTTATTTGTTAAAATGATGTTCTGTATGCATCTGAAAAATACAGATTTCTCACCGATACATTATCCAATTTCTTTAATTGAAGTTGAGTTATTTATATGTGTGTCACAATTGTTTGTAAGAAAAATCCCTTTTTATTCCCTATAAATTGCTAAAAATTCAAAATGTTGGTGCACCACGGAAATCTACTGGATTTTCTCCAATAGTGTAGGCAGGTATGAAATTATCACTAAATTTAGATTAAACTTCTTGAAAGATGAGCTTTCCTCTCATTTTATCATGTTTTTATTAATCCACTTTCTTTTCAGTTCAGTATAGATCTATTACTTTAGGAACATGTATCATGTAAGGAAAGTATTGTAATCATGAAAAAATTCGATTTAGAGGTTTTTAAATATTTACATGTTTTGAGGTCTTCTGAATTCATTTATATGTTATTTTTATGAGATTAATGTGTGTGCATATGCGAGTGAACACAATAGCTCCTAAATGGTGCATTTGATTGAGCTTAAATTTGCTATACACAGCCCATGCAGCAGAAGAATGTTCTATGAACGTCTAGTAACGTTCAGAATAGTAAGAAAAGTGTTCATGTAAAGTTTGTACGTTCTGTATAACGTTCTAAAATTGTACTAAGCGGTAAAATCATACAAGCCAGTGAGCACCCTGTGTAAACACGGCGACAGTCGCTGGAGCTTGGCAGTTGCCAAGCTCCAGCGACTGTCGCCAACCATTTTGCACGATCAGCAAAGTCAAAATATTTTAACACATTAAAATTGCATATATATTCCACTAACAAAAACATTAAAACAAAATACAACGTCCATATTTAACCAAAAGAACGTCTGCAAATTCAGTAACAGGCAATTTAAAATGAGCAAAGAGTGGACCGTTTTTAACTAAAAAAACTACTGTGGATTAAGCAACCTAGTTGTACAGCTATGTAAACTAGGCAACCAGTAGACCGTTTTTAACTTAAAAAAATCAGTGGATTAAGCAACCTAGTTGTACAACTATGTAAACGGGCAAACAGTGGACCGTTTTTAACTAAAAAAACTTCAGTGGATTAAGCAACCTAGTTGTAAAGCTTTGTAAACTAGGTAACCAGTGGACCGTTTTTAACTAAAAAACAACAGTTGGATAAAGCAACATAGTTGTACAGCTAATGTAAACTGGGCAAACACTGGCCCGTTTTGAACTCAAAAAAACATCGGTGGATTAAACAACTTAGTTGTACACCTCATATAAAGTCAGTATGATTAGAATAGCACGTAAATAGCACTTACGAAAACATAAACACATCAAATATCAATTTAAAATTCTCATTAAAAACCTTAAACATTGCAAAGATTCGTTAAAAAAGAGCACTAACCTTTATTTTTTTTTAAATAACCTCTCAGAAATGTCCTTAACACCCACCGGCTTAAAACCTAACACCAATATGCTATCTTTTATTTAGCTTTATATTCACACTATATTTCTAACAAACACACACAAATTCTTTTCATCTTTTAACATAACACGTTTCATTCCCTTCCATCCATCACATGAAACAATTTCAAATTTCCAAACCTGACGAAGAAAGTATTCTTTATGGTTGCCGGTCACAACTACCACCGGCAGGGCACTTCACTTCGGCGGTGCATCGCCCACCCAGGTGCCAGATTGTTCACCAATGAAACGTAAACACAAACAGTGATATGTAAGCAAAGCACCGTATACGGAATATAGTCCTACTAGGCTATATTTTGCCAAAAACTGTGAATAAATAACGTCTTATTGGACGTGCAACAGGGGTTTTAATGATACCATTCTAAAGCAATGCCTAATAACTCGTTCTATTCGACGTGCAGCAGAAGTGCTGGTATTAACGTTCAAAAGCTATGCTCAATAACACGTTTTATTCGACGTATAACAGAAGTGCTGTTGATACCGTTAAAAAGTTATGCCTGATAACCCGCCCTACTTGACGTGCATCAGAAATGCTGGTGAAGCCATTCAAAAGCAGTGCTCATAAATAGTTATACTCAACGCATAACTAAAATACTAGTGGTACTAAGTTTAAAAGCAATGTAATAAAACGTTCTACTAGACGCGTTGAATTTATTATTCCTGAAACGTCGGAATGAGTCACTTGGCGTCTAATAAAGTTTTACAGACACCTGTTTGGCAACATCCCGGTGTTGAGTTGAGCAAGGCAAGCAAGCGGCAAAATCATTTTGCATTCCTCGTGATATTGCTGTTGGTCATTTTTTTTTTCATAATTTACGACTTGTGCTACTCCCAGACAGCAAATAAGCTTAAATCAAGCTTGACATTTTTTTGAATTTGACGTATTAATACAAGCTTGACAGTTCAATTCATTTTAAGCTTGCAGCAAGTTTGGAGATTACAAAAAAATAAGTCAGCAAATATTTTCCACATGATGCCACATGACAAATAATTTATCATCAGTCATAAATGTACTTGACCATAAAATTAAAAAAAAAGATTCCATATTTGCAAATATTGAAATTCTTCAAAATAAAATACAAATATACTACAAAACTGATTTCAAAATCAGTCGTTTGTCTCGATTTTGGCCAATATTGCCCAACATGAGTGTTGCGATATTGAAAGTTTTAAAACGTGTGCTGCTTTTAAGTTTATATTATGCTTATTTCCCTAGTAGTAGAGTCTATAAATCACATATAACATTATTTTAATTATGATTCATCCTATGGAAAAATAAAAGATGTAGATCGGCATGGGCAATACAGATCAATCTCACCAAAAAACGGCGTGACAACCATAACAGTCACTTCAAACTTTAGTCTTTTCCCCTCGAGTCAAATTTGCATGGTGGTTAAGACGCTTGCTTCGCACACCTTAGGTCCCGAGATCGATCCCAGTCACCGACGCTAGACGGAAACAGATTAAAATAACTTGAGGTTTCAGTGTAGAGGGGGGAAAATGCGTGGAAAAATAAAATATATGGGGCGAGTTCGGCGTCCCATGTATTTAGGACATTTTTTTAGGAAAATTTTTTAGAGTGTAGTAAGTTTAAATCAAGCTTGCTATGTGAAGCTTAATGCAAGTTGGGCAAGTGTAAACTAGAACACTTGATTCAAGCTTGCATTAAGCTTACACGCTTGAAATAATCAAGCTTATTGCAAGTTTATTGACTTGATAAATCAAGCTTACTGCAAGATTGATGCAAATTTGCTGTGCTGTCTGTGGAGAAAGCATAATTTAAACAGAGTGTGAACGTCCTACCAAAACATTTAATGGTTCTGGATGAGTTCGTGAAGTACATAATTTGAACCGGTTTTCTACGTTTTAAACACGTCGGCTGCCCCAACACATAGACGTTAGTAGAGCGTTTTTTTGTTTACGTACCGTAAACGTTTAAACTGAACGTTCACATTTCGTACTTGGGACGTAAGTGTGCTGTTGCGGAGTCAACTGCGGATATAGTGAACTATAGTGAACACATTTCCTTAGTCCTGATTCACATACATTAAAAATGTACGTAGCATTTTTCGGTTATAGTAAACTTAAAAATTTTTGGAGTGTATATTTTTGTCAATGTTGTTCGATTCCCATTAATAGTCTCTTTTGTGTTCGAGTACAGAGAAAGACTATAAAGCACCTATTCCGAAATACCGGTGAATGGCCACTGTCTTGACTAACTTACATATACTAAACAAGGGGGAGAGGGTCATAATTTTTTCAATGCTGTAATGTATCCTACCCTTTAAAAGCATGCATTAACAAAAGCATGGTACTTTTGAAAGTGAACTAGAAGTTGAAATTTTGTCTTGAGTTTGGACAATTTCATTTTCTATTTTCAGTGCAATATCACAGGTTAAAAGCGACAGCACCTTTTGCCAACTGAATGGAATGTACATTATTTCCATAAATTTAATTCACTGTGTTTATTTTACTTAACTAGTTCTAGAACCATAAATTCGATCCATTATGTTTGATTTACTTAATAAACATTCAGTACTTGTATAAAATTCTACTTTCTAGTTTTGTATATGGTTTTATTTTTGTCGGACATTCCAACGTCGGCTTTAGTGAACTTCGGATATAGTGAACGAAATTTGCCGGTCCCCAAGGTTCACTATAACCGGCGTTGACTGTATATTATAGACCACTGTTGCACGACTGGAATTTGTTTTGGGTGTGTATAGGACTTATAGTTATTTTACAGAGCTGCAAAAAATAATTGTTTTACATTATGGCTAGAAATTAAAGTGCACTAACGTCTAAATGGCTTTCTCCCAGAGCCACTTTAGCAACAAACTAAAATAAAGTATTCACAGTGCAGAGTCATCTTGAAGGTTAGAAAATTGAACAAGTGTTGGTAAAAAATGTAATTTGCTATGTAAAAAAAAATAATACCTATGCATGATCCGCCACTGACGTAACACAGATCAATACAAAAAAACCTTTCAGTGAAGATTTTTTACTATTGAGTGCCTAAAACTTTTTTAAATGTTGTTGCCTATGCCAAGCAAGATGTATTGTTTGTAACAGGTAGGACACTAGCCATCACTGTAACCCTTCCTATTTGCATAATGGCTTCTAGTGCTGCCTTCTGGTTTTTGCTAAGTAAAGCAACCTCCCTTTTTATCATTTTAAAAATGTCAAACTTAAAAAAAAAATCAGCATTTATTTTTAAAATTCTGTTGTTATAGTGGCCCTAAAAAGATGTTGCTCCAGGAAACTGCCTGAGTTGTTAACAACTGTTTTGAAACAGCATTTACATTTGAGTTTGAATGTAATATTTTTGTGATTTCCTTTGCATTACGTAATGCATGTACAAAAAGAAATAACAGCAATTATTGATGTTATAAAACTTCATATGTGACTGCTGGTAAAAAGGTAATCTGCCATTGTACTTCCTTGGCAGCAAGTTGTATAATGCATCATTTAAAAGTTTAAAATCTTTATTTAAAAAATAATATATATAGTTTCAAATGTAGCATGAACAAATTCATGATTTATTGTAAATTGTTTTTATCATTCAGATATTTTTAAAAAATATATATATAACATATAAAATTAAACATCCTCTCAAAATTCAAAATTTCTATTTGCTTGCTTCAAAATTCTTTAGAGGGTACTAACTTTCGTTTTAAACAAAGGATTTGTATCAGGATCTAAACCTAATTCAAGCGCAAGTAATATATCTCCCCTCTTTCTCACAGTCTGCTGTCGCAAGAATTTCCTAAGGCTTGCAGAACTGGGCATATTAATAACCAATAAATGCACCTCTATTGGAACATGTGATACTTTATAGAACACGTGATCCGAGGTTATATAAGTTTGAAACGCAGCTCGGAGCGGAGCTTTTTCTGACTTCACTTGCCATGTAAAATTGTGGGAAAACCAAATAAAAATATGTCTTCCTAACATAGGCGCACCCACGGGGGGGCTATGGGGGCTAAAGCCCCCCCTAAAGGTGGAGAGTTAAAAGTGAAAAGCTTTAAAAATTGAAAATTGTCACTTAATTAAAATATATTTTTCATCTTTAAATTATTTCTAAAATATTTTTTTTCAATAAAAGAAAGTTATTAATTTTCAAATAAGTAATTAATGTCTAACTACTAACAGTTAGTGCATGATACATAGTTAAACTCGGTTAAGCGCCACTGAAAGGTCCGATATTTAAGACTCTGTAACGAGTTATATTAATAGTGAGCTGTGTTCTAAGAGCAAATGCAGCTGGTACCGAATATTTCGACGTTATAAAAGAGTTGTAATTATTGATGTCACTATAGCCGAGTTCAGCAGTATTTGTAGCCCAGCCCCCCCTAAACTAAAATCCTGGGTGCGCCACTGCTTCCTAATACCGAGGTTTTCATTCGGTACAACAGCCGCAGCCCGAGGATACCGTCCTACCTCTGCGCCCTATAGACTCCAGCGGCGGTCCTCCGATCGCGAGACCCCGATGCTGCGGTCAAACGGGCGTTACATTACCGCTCCTTCCCAGTACCTTCCCAGTACCAAGAGCCGCTCCTTCCCAGTACCACGATTGGCGAATACTCGTTGCACTCTGCACAAGCCACGACTACAACGTTCCCGTGCGCGGGATGCATATTACCAAACCTTACATTCATTCGGAACCCGGAGTGGAGATCCCTGATTGGTTAGCTAACTGACGTCATGCCTGCCCACCGAATTTGAAAACTGGCGAGTCTGTACGGCAAAATACTTATGTATTACAATGATTAATTATCATGATATGAAATACCAGCGAAATAAACATATAGGCAGCTTAAAGTAGTTTTAGATGATACCCAATAAAAGAATATACGATTTAAATTACGAGTGCATTATGAATCTTATTTTAAACCTTATTTCCACTGGTGCTGACATGTGCTATTATATAAGTAGACTTATATGACACGGTAAGTACACTTTTCATAGACGATTTTTCAGAAAAATTAAAAAAATCTCTAGGCTGTTTTCAATGTATGTCTATAAACTTTAATTTAATTAAAATTATTATAAACTAAAAGGATTCGCATAATACAATTATTCAAAATTTATTTAATAGAATTTTTTTCCATAAAAAAAAAGAAAATATCTTTTGAAAAATTATGAATATCATTTCTTGAATAATGTTATGTACTCTAAATATTAATAAATGACTTAAGTAACAACTAGATGCATGAGATTTAATTAATTAATAAAAAAGGAATTTAAATAATTCATTGGATTTTTTGTTTGCAGTTATTTAGTTGTAGTGTGGATATTTAAAAAATTTTACAATTTAAAAAACATTTAACCACTGTGTGTGTATTAAGTATAATGTTGGATTAAAAGTATATTTCACTGATTGAATTATTTTAATTTATATTGTGACTTTTTTAAAATTTACATTCAGGTTCATAAATTATATATATATATATATATATATATATATATAGAGAGAGAGAGAGAGAGAGAGAGAGAGTAAAATGCCTTTGAGATATCAACTCTCTTAACGACCATTATTTTTTTTTTTGAAAAGCATTTTCTGCCATAGACAGTTTTAAATTTAGTTTGTAAATTGCAGTTTTATGCAAAGAGCTCTCCAAATTGTTTTCCTCTCTTCATGACTTTATTTAGAAATTATTAAAATTTCTTTTTGACTTGGTCTATGGCAGAAAATACTTTTCAACAAAACATAATGGTCGTTAAGAGAGTTGATATCTCAGAGGCATTTTACTGTGTATATATATAATTTATGTACTAGAATCAACATATCTATCAAAATTATAGAAATACGGACAAATTCACATTAGAAAAATATCAGGAATAATCCCAAATCAACATTGAAAAAGAGATACAAGGAGAGAAATCTAATTTATAAAAAAGAAGTTGTGTCAGAAATTAGACAGACAATGAGGCTTAAAGTACTTTTAAAGTATTAAGCAACACCTTCAGCAATAAATAAAAAAAAGCGTTAAAGCTAAAATGCTTTTTAATAAAATCGTAATTCATGATTAAAAATTAAAGAATTAAAATACGTGCCCTCAAGAATTCAAGAAAAAACAAAAACATCATGGAATATATGAAATTATGTTAAGAACCTCATTAAATAAAAACCACAAACAAAAAACCTGAATGTAAATTTTTAAAAAGTCGTAATGTAAATTAAAATAATTCAATCAGTGAAATATACTTGAAATCAAACATTATACTTAATACACACACAGTGGTTAAATGTTTTTTAAATTTAAAAAATTTTAAAATATCCACACTACAACTATATAACTGCAAACAAAAAATGCAATAAATTATTTAAATTCCTTTTTTATTAATTAATTAAATCTCATGCATCTAGTTAAGTCATTTATTAATATTTAGAGTACATACCATTATTCAAGAAATGATATTCATAATTTTTCAAAAAATATTTTATTTTACTTTTATGGAAAAAAAATCTACTAAATAAATTTTGAATAATTGTATTATGCGAATCATTTTAGTTTATAATAATTTTAATTAAATTAAACTTTATAGACACACATTGAAAACAGCCTAGAGAGTTTTTTAATTTTTCTGAAAAATCTTCTATGAAAAGTGTACTTAATGTGTCATATAACTCTACTTATATAATAACAGATGTGAGCACCAGTGGAAAATAAGGTTTAGAATAAGATTCGTAATGCACTCGTAATTTAAATCGTATATTCTTTTATTGGGTATCATCTAAAACTACTTCAAGCTGCCTATATGTTTACTTCGCTGGTATTTCATATCATGATAATTAATCATTATAATACATAAGTATTTTGCCGTACAGACTCGCCAGTTTTCAAATTCGGTGGGCAGACATGACGTCAGTTAGCTAACCAATCAGGGATCTCCACTCCGGGTTCCGAAAATGCGGTTCCGAATGAATGTAAGGTTTGGTAATATGCGCCCGGGATCGTTTTACACATATATATTTCATGAGTTAGAATCAAACAACTGAACATTTGTGTATTTTCAACCAAGAGTTATTTACTCATATAGTCCTACCGAAAAAGTGGTACTTTTCCGTTAGCCGGTCGAAAATGTTACCAAATGCCAAGTCGCCAAGCGAAGCGAATGGCAAAACAGTCAAAGGAAGTAGAAAATGTTCAACTATAAACAAATATTTGTTAATAGTAAGCAAATTAAGCTCAACTATAAACAAATATTAATAAATTGTAAACAAAAACAATTTTACCTAAAAAGAATGCTTATAATTATTGGTTTTTCCAGAATATGGTGATGTTCTTGAGAATTTACTCAAATGGATCGTTTACTCCTCGTCTCCACATAAATTCAGTGAGGTATGACTCCAAATGATGGCGAGAAGTTCCCTGATGCTTTTTATTCCTCCATTTAGCACTGCCCCAAAGTCATTACATTTTCGGAGTTTTTACACCAGTGACGGGATCAACGAAATTGTACCTGTAAAAGCTGTAGACCAGCTTCTTCCATTTTAGTTATGTAGTAGCCCTTCCAGGAATCGGAATAGACGATTGACCCTTCTTCGATGTGATTTGTTATCACGTTTAACAGTACTGGTAAAGAACGGTGTGGAACTTAAGCTAGAAAGCATTCGTCCGTTTCGCGGCAAGCGGCACTAAATATCCACTGTTGTGGAAGAATTCGACCGGCATTGTTCTTTCGTTTTGTAACTAAGCTCTCATCTATCTCAACTATTTTTCAGGACCACAGATTTTTTTTTTTTTGCTCGCGTTCCGTTAATACTTCTACACAAACTACTCTTAAGTAATTGTTCCAATCTACAATTGTATTATGATTCATATCCATTTGTTTTTCACACCATTTGACTGATGTTATCTCTTCGCTCCAGCTGTAAATAAATCTCAAAAAAAGTTAGAAAACTCAATCTGAACGATTCGAACCATCTGCCATTGTGAATCCTCTTCTTCGTGCGGCATGTTGAAAGATTGCACCACCAACGTACTTCGTCACATTAAGACAGTTTCATTTCATGATTCTGATCGAATGTTGTATTCTTTGCCAATATACCTTTCTCTTGAAAAAAAGAGACTGCATCTTCTAAATCCCAAATTTTCATCATTTTTTAAAACAAAAATTATGATGGAAGAAAGAAAGGAAAAAGTGCTTTGTTTCGAATGAATTCCGAGAATAGAGGGCATAGCCAGTGTTGCCAGAAACTTTTGAACTAAGTCGCAAGGGGTTGCTAGAAAAGTAGCAAAATGTCCCAAAAGTGACGTCATAGCCATTGGTTGTAATGTTGTAGAAAAATCACGAATCCTAAAATTTAGTAGCATGATGCTTTCAAAAGTGGCAAAATTTTTGAAAAGTTGCAAGATCTGGCAACACTTCACATGGCCCCAAACGAACATACCTTATGGTTGTAAGAAATTTGGCGGAATTCTACATTATTTGGCGATTTTTCGCTTGCACCCGGCTAACGGAAAAGTACCAAAAACTTATTGGATTTCTCTGCATTAGCATATTTTTGAGGGGCCCCCTAAAGTGATGGCCGGACCCACTGATGTTTTTTTTGAGTGTTTGCATAGGGCCAGCATTAGCATATTTTTCAGGGAGTCCCGTAAAGCGATGGCCGGACCCTCTGATGTTTTTTGTTTCTCGAAAAGGGCCAGTTTTAAATTATTTTCCTGTGGGCCCTTAAAGTGAAGGCCGGACTCACAGATTATTTTTGTGTCTTGCAAATGGCCTGCATTAGCAAAAAAGAGGTAGGCCCCTCAAAAAATATTTTTGAGGGGGCCAACCTCTGTTGATTTTACTTTACATAGTTGTTCCATTAAAAAAAAATATTTGGTTTTCCTAAATCACCATTATGTTTATGCTTTTGCATCTGCGGTGCATCTTAATCATAAAAATTAAGCGTGCCTCCTCTGTGGCTGAGTTGGTACTTACGTATTATCCCGGCGGTCCGCCAAGACAAGCGATTTTTTTTTGCCAAGAGAAATGCCGAGCATATGAAATTATCAATGGTGTTGAATACGAGTGGCAACAGTTTGGCAACTCATTTGACGGAAAAATAGTTTGCAGGAATGACAGCAGGGATAATACGTCAGTACCATTGAATCTCACAGCCTTTAGCGTTACATGCGCGTTGCCGAAGAAAAAAAAAACCAAAATAACGGAACCCAGAGATTATGAAGAGCAGAGCAGAAGAGGTTGCAACCAGAGAAGCTCCAGAGAAAAGCACAAACTCGCCAGTTTGTTGACAATCGCCAAGTGGTGGGCTAAAGTACATTTTCACCGTTTGTTCAAAATACAAATGTAGAAGTAAGGATTTTTAACGACTAAAACATTATACTCATTTAAATCCTATAACCAACAATAGTCACAGAAATCTTCAGAGTAAATAGAATCTTATAATCGTTGAAAGGGAAGATGGGAGGAGGGGGCACTTATTGCTTATCGCACAGAATATTGCTTATCGCATTTTACAATACATTTACATTTTTTTCCACATTTTGGTAAATGACCAAATGAGTGCAGTTATAAAAAATTAAAGAGTACGGATAAATGATTAATAACTATTCAAATGGTAACGATTAATGAACTTCATCGATTAATGAACTTTCATTTAATATTATAAAGCTAGCTAGATATTCTAACGAATAATTTTATGTCTTAGAAACAAAAGAGTAGATTTTAATATTTATCCTCCCAATAAAACTCCTTTTGAGAATTATGATTTTTTCCCTTAAAAGAAAAAAGGAAAAATCCTGTAAATCATATAATGCACACAGTATAGGCAAAATCGATGTTTATTTTATGAATGGAATGCACTGTGGATATACATTGTCTATTTACATTCGCCACCTGTCATCTCAAGAGTTAGGCAATCAGAACAAGGTCTAGAATTGCAAAATACTTTTATCTGATTCAAATAATATTTTTTCACAATTAAAAAATTTAGGAACCACACATGAAACTAAAAATTAAATGAGTGAAAATTGGTAATATGTTTATTATATTCTTAAAAATTTGATTTCTATTAAGATAAATATGCAAAGTATTCTTAAACTGAAGTGAACTATTTAATAATATCTTTCTTATCAGCCAAAAGCGATAGCAAGCCAAATCGAGCCTACCCCTAAAATCTAGTAACCCAGGACAAATCGTTTCAAGTGTGAACACAAAAAAGACACAACTGGCGTCGTGACGTTCAAACCGGTGCGAGCGAAGCAAGTGTGAGAAGCCTAGTAGTAGACAATGCCTATACGGGAAATGTTCGCCATTAGAAAAAAAAAAATATATATATATATATTTGTAAATTTTTCAGCTAAAACTGTTCGCCGAACACATAAATAAAGTTTTAGGTATATCTTAAGTTTTAGGTCTATCATAAAAAAATATATCTTAACCCTTTATAAGGCGAGTTTTTGTGCAGAGAGTCGAAAGTACTTGGAATTTTTCTGGCTCATTTTTGGGGATTAATTCATATATTTTCCCTCTACTGTAATATCTCCCGTGAAAATTGGAGAAACAAGTATTAAGCAAACGTAGAAATTTTGCAGGAGAATACATTAATTATTCACAAAATCAAAGTCGGAAACCTACCTGATGCTTGTACACGGAATTAAACTCAAAAATATGTAATTAAAAGTGATGATACTTATGCTCAATATTCGAGTAATAATTGGAGCTTTCTTTGGGTGCCTTCGTAAACGACAAACTCGTTGCACGAGTTTTCGTAAGAAAACTGGAATGCGTGTGTTTAGTGCTATTAGTGGCTATCAGTTTTTTTCGCCTTTACGAACAACTTCAGTTTATTTACTTTCGTCGCCTACGAGAAGTGTTTGTTTACATTTCATGTCTGCTATTTTTGCCGAGGAGAATTTTTAAAATATACTCAATATACAATCAACAGGATTTTTAAAAGAAAGAATGGCCATAAATAAAGAGTACAGATCAAAATTTAGAAATTTGAACTAGCATTTTTCAAAAGTATTTAGGCCTCACCATGGCACAATGGTTATGCCACTGAAAAGGGTAGACGGCCGAGGTGTGAAGGCCCCGGGTTCGGGTCCCATCGCGGGGCTGTCGATCTAACGGTCTGGAGTTTTGGTAGGTTTTCTAGAGACGTAACGTGAATACGCGATAGAACCCCTTAGAAAGTTCTCCTACCACGCCACCCCCCCCATCCTAGGCAGATACCCCGCGTGCAGGTTTGCCTTAACACACAACACACACTCAAAGTATTTAGCAAGAGAAGTTCAAATTTCGCTAATAACGCTTTAAATCAACATCTATTTCAACTTTCTAAAAATATGCATTTTGAATTTACTAAAATGAAAAATACAAGAAAATGATTACCTTTGAAAAATTCTGTATCTTCGTTGCAGTTTCTAGCAGCTTCAGGGAACGTAAAATACTTTTCATGACAACATACTTTTCGTAAAAAAAAAATAAATTTAGAACAAAAAAATACATTTTACATCCATTCATTGCAGCACCTCTAAGTATTACATTTCTTGAATTACTATGACAACCATGGTAAAAAAATAGAAAAATTCTTAATAGAAAAGAATTTAACAAGTAGTTAAAGTAATAAATAGTTATAAAGATCTACTAATAAAAATATCAAACTGGTTCCAAGCTAAAAATGAATTAAAAAAAAGAAAAGAAATGCACTACAACTAAATTCAAAAGTAGTATATTATATATACTATATAACTTGTAATCTATTAAATACACTCAAAATTATCTTTTTTTAAATATAACATATGATTTTCTATCAAATGCTATTATGTTTTGGTAAAATTAATTTGTATATATATTGCATATAAAATTCCCTTTAACAAACAAATATTTAAAAAATTTATTTTTTGAACAATAATGCTAAATTTCCGAGACAAGATATAATCGTTGTTAGCTATCAAGCATATTTGATTTCTACTTCTGGGCTTCTGGATATTTTACGTTGACAACATAAAAAAAAATTAAACAAGTTATCAAAAGTCTTTAAAGGACATTGGCCAATTTCAACTACTTTTTTGTCCAAAACGAAGAGCGTATTATTGTAGGGGAATCTTTCTCCTGTACATAAAACGCACGGCCTTTTCTCAGCAATGTTTTCAACTGTCTCATCCAACGCGCAATTTACCTGCAAAGTGAAAAAAATATTATTTTAATATATCACAAAATATTGAAAACATTTCTTTTAATGCTGTGTACTTCACAAAAAAATCGAAAAAACCTATTCTGTAACTTTTGATAAGTTTTAAATGACTGTAATAATTTTACCCCGATCTATCTGAATAGCACATCAAATGGGAATTTCGTCCTTTGATCTTCTGAAACTTGAACGACAAATCATTTAATTAAATATAACAGCATTCTGCAATACAAACGGCAATTCTATTTAAATTAGTGTGTAACCCATTGCTATAATGTATCATTATAATAAACATTAATCTTAAAACTGCTCACATGTACTGAATTGCTCAAATTATTAATAAATAAAATCAGTATCTCAAAAAAGGAAACACATTCCTCTTTTAGAAATATAATGCACAGCACCACTTTCTTTATATGGTGTGTGATTGTACATGGGTAGGGGGACGGGGGTAGAAGTTGTTAAATAATTCCCGATAACGTTTTTCATCCTTAAAAATGTTACTTTATTAGATTTTTTAAATTTAATTTTCTTACCTTAATGTCAGCATTTAAAATCGAAAGTTTTGCACAAATCTTCGGAACATACTTTCATTTTATTTATTCTTGCACATAGAGTAGCAATAAAATAACATTGAATGAGTTCTTAAATATATCTGTGGAAAGGATTTTTCTCATCCCACATCTTTATTTCATCATTACCCTTTCTTTAAGAGGAGACACTCATTTAAGTACTTTTGCTTCATAAATACATTTGCAAATTTGTATGCAATATTTTACTTTTATTTTGATCAATAGCATAAAATCATTAGAAAACACTTTTTTCACATATTTTTCAGTTGCTGCTAGATGATGTGTAAGTATAATGCAAAGAGAGTAAATATGTATCAATATATGAACATGATATGAAAATTCTATTAAAAATCTCTCAAATTTGAAATACACTAAAAAATATTTTTTCTTCCTTATTCTAGTTACTGTTAATAATTCTGCCAACATTGATAATGCTGATAATTTTTTTAGAAAAAAATATATCGATAACAAGTATCTTAA
Source organism: Cheiracanthium punctorium (assembly GCA_038373885.1). Classification (NCBI taxonomy): domain Eukaryota; kingdom Metazoa; phylum Arthropoda; class Arachnida; order Araneae; family Cheiracanthiidae; genus Cheiracanthium; species Cheiracanthium punctorium. Next base: position 99,909 of record JAWZYV010012402.1, on the reverse strand, counting down.
AATCCAATTTATGCAAACAATAAAGGAAATATATACAGTTGCCATATTTAATAAATTTGCCAATTTAGAGAAAAACAAAAACAAAGCGTATTGAACTAAGTATCAGTAATTTAATAAATGTAATTAAAAAGAATTTCTACATGAAAAGTACATAAAATAAGATTCTATAGTAATCAATGCACTGGAAAAATTTTTGAACTAAAGCAGAAATTAACTCTTGATGAATGTAAGGAAACCTGATATTGATATTTTCTTTTCTTTAGCAGTTTATTATTAGTAACAATGCATTTGGAGCTTTTTGAATAAAGAAACTAAGTGTCATACCATACGTGTCTTGTGTAATTCCGAGATTTAGATAAACTCTTAAAATTATGACATCATTAAAAATTTTAAGTGGATGGATTAAAATGTGTAAGAAGAAACTATACTAAAAGCCTGTTACGTTTTATAAATGTAAATTTAAGCTTCAGGATATAAAAGCAATTTCAGGACAAGTATGACCCCTTATTTAATAAATGAATTTGAAGGAAGAAAGATTTACCTAGTTCAAACAAGCACAGTATTATTTATTTGTAAGAAAGAAGAAGTGACATTTATCAAAGTAAAATTCTGAAACTTTCTGAAGCAATTGCATTATCATTAAGCAATTAGGAAATCAAATATAGGTTACCGTATCCATTCACTCTCATATCATCTAGTTCTTCTGGAAAGCTCTTTTTACATCTGGTCTGCTTCTGGCAACGTTCTTATAGATGCGAGCAGTATAAAAAAGAAAGGGAAAAGTCAGAGAAAATTTCCAACGTCATCCGGGAACATTTTTAGGAATTCTTCATCAATCTGAAATATGTATAAGTATATATAAGTACAAAAAAATATACAGCCATGTTAAAAAGGATATTTCACTCAAAAATCTACAATAATTCAATTTAATATTTAATTAAAAAAAAGCTTCTTTTATCCGGGGTTTGCTGCATATGCAATGCAACAAGGCCCCCAGCTTCGGAGGACCCCAAATCAGAAGTAACTTTACATGTTTTTTATCTTGATAAAGGGAGAAATTTTAAAAATTTCTATAAATTATATAAGCCGACTACTAGCATTGTTACTAGAATATTTATTTATACTTAATAATTACTTTATGTTACTGTTTTCAGGACTAGCTAAACTACACTGAAGCTATTAACTATATTCTTAAAGAACTCCAGATAGCACAGACATCTATAATTTATCAAAACTTTCAGTATTATCTCCAAAGGAGGGTTATTTTCGGCTGTAAACCGCTATTTTAAATACATGTTAACAAACAAGGAAGAGGTCCCCCCCCCCCTAGATTTAGCACGCACATTCAAGGCTGTTTAGACTTGAACCTAAACTCAAAGCTTTACTCCCCTTCCCTCGGACAAAGACGGGATGTGTGTCTGGGGGCTCTGAGTTTATACAACTTACTATGTAGCTAATTATAAAACTACAATTAGAAAAACGACCTGTTTCAGCTGATATTGCGATTGTTCATTAATTAGAGAGAGATATTTTCTTTCTATGTGCAAAAGTACTTTTTGAGGAGTGACTATGTGCAAAAGCACTTTCTGATAAGTTAAAAACTATAAAAGCAGCCATAACTGAAAAAAGTAGCTGTTTCACGGAAAATTTCAAGTTACATAGTTTAAACTAATAATTTTAAAGTCTACATTAAATTATTATTATTTTTACTGATTAAAATTACTGATTTAAAACTGATTTTATCTGTCTATACCACAAAGGTTTTGCAGTAGCTCAAATTTCAATTAAATGCTGTTAAAGTTATCTTTTTAATACTAAAGATGAAATCTTATCATGGTAATGATAAAATTCATTTTAACACTAAAAGAGAATTTTCAAATTTATACTACTAACGTTAACTATACCACACAAGTTATACTAAATAACATAAAATGGCATTTAGTAGAAAGAAACAATTGTTAACAGAAATAAAATTTAATGCACAGGCAGAATCAGACAATAAACAGGAAACATAACTGTTCAATAATCAATAAAAACAAACACATACATACTTTTATATAATATCTAATAATACAGCTTTAATATTTGATATTTAACAATTATAGTGCAGAGTTTAAAAATTATCGCACTTGTAAGACACAAAACATAAACCATATTAAAATGAAAAAAGGAATTTAAAAAGGAAATATTTTCATTAATGTTGAAATTAATTATTTTCACTATATCAAATATTCAAATTTAAATTCTTATTATAAACCCCAAAATTTATATGACATGTCTAAAGGTATGTTCTGTGTAGTGCAATGCAACTTCTTAAAATAAACTTTTATTCATAGGTGTGAACTTATTACAGTTTTTAGTGTGACTTCTAGTTACTTAATCTAGAACAAAAGTTTTTTTTTTATTTAGAGCTTTATATAGGCTATCTGTTTATATAGCTAACTATTTATCCTGGGATAAATTTTATGTGTATAAATATGCTACTATTGCCCCAATGTCCACCGAAATTTTTGAAATCTATATCTACACAATAATTATATAAATAAACTAAAATTAAAGTAAAGGGAGAGTAATGATCAAAAATAATTTTTACCCAAACTGGCAAAAAATCTTACTGTTGCAATCAGATTAAGCAGCAACATATTAAAACATGCCGTAATAATTTACACCAAATATATATTGCTATTAATTAAAAATATCTCAAAATAATAAATTCTTTGTAATTCATACTTAGCTGCAGTTGTTTTATTATTAAATTTCTTTTCAAACTTTACAATGGCTACTCTTAAATGATAAGCAATTTTCTCGTATAAAAATATATAAAGCAATGGATGTATATACACACATATATTTCAACATACACATATATACATTTCAAACTTCACACATATATTTCAACATACACATATATACAATTCAAACTTTCTTTTAGAATAATTTCTAAATAATTTCTTTTAGAATAAATTCTGAAATTTAGAATTAGAATTGTTATTAAATTTAAAAGAATTATTGTTAATGTTTGGATGAAGGATTTTTTAAACTCTCGAATGGATAATCTTTAACAATATAATTTCATCAGATTTACATGCAATAAAACAAATGTACTTTGGATGAATACATGTATCAAATAAATATCTTTCTAAATTTTTCTGTATGTTCATAATTATGAAATACATGTCACGGATTTGTTCAGAGTGAAACTAAGCCATTTAACATGTTTTCCAGAATGTGTGTGCATACGTAAAATATTACTTATATCATATTTAATAAGTATAATTCAGATTCATACTGTCTAGAAGGATTTATCAAAACACAATTTTTTCTGTCTAGATAAATTAAATATTGCAAATAATAAATTTTCTTTTTCCAAAATGCCAAAACATTTAATTGAAAGTAAGTTTGAAAATACACATATCATTCAAATTAAATAAATACATATTAATTAAATATCGTTCTAAACTTTTCTGTATGTTAATAATTATGAATTAAATGTCACGGATATGTTCAGAGTGGAATTGAGCTATTTAACATATCTTTTGCAGAATGTGTGTGCATAGATAAAAATATTATTTATATCATATTTAAAAAGTGTAATTCAGATTTATACTGTCTTTAGAAGGATTTGTCAAAACCCAAATGTTTTGAGTGCACATATAAATAAAATATTGGAAATTATAAATTTCCTTTGTCCAAAGTGCACTTCAAAATCAATTAATTGAAAGTTAGTTTAAAAATAACACCTTATATACAAATTAAATAAATATATCTACATTTTCTAAATTTTCTGTATGTTGATAATTATGAAATAAATTTTTTTCAGGGATATGTTCAGAGCGGAACTAAGCCATTTAAAATATGTTTTGCAGAATGTGCGTGCATACGTAAAATATTACTTATATCATTTTTAATAAGTATAATTCAGATTCATACTGTCTTTAGAAGGATTTACCAGAACATAAGTTTTTTGTGCCTAGATAAATTAAATATTGCAAGTTATAAATTTTCTTTTTCCAAAATGTCAAAACATTAAATTTAAAGTAAGTTTAGAAATACGCATATCATGCAAACTAAATATATTTATATTAATTAAATATCTTTATAATTTTTTTAATATGTTGATATTTATGAAAGAAATGTCAGGCATTAATGTTCAAAGTGGAACTAAGCCATTTAACGTACGTTTTACAGAATGTGTGTGCATAGATAAAGTATAATTTATATTATATTTAATAAATATAATTCAGATTCATGCTGTCTTTAGAGGGATTTAAGAAAAATCACAAGAGAGATAAAACACAGGAAACGAGAGAATGGCTTGGTCTTTGGGAATATACTTCAAACGGTAACATAAGATTTTTTAACAGAAAATTGAAAAGGACTTACCATACAGCTTTTGAGTATCTTCTTCTTCAATACCGCTATCCAATAAAATAATTTTAAGATCTTCCTTACGTAGTTTTTCCATTTTTTTTATAAAACACAGACACCACAACAATGGACTATCTTAAAAAAAGCCAGCTCTATAACATACCAGGGGAGAAAAGATAAGAGAAGGCGAAGGCGCTAAAATGTATTGACCAATCAGAATATCCCCCGTTCCTAGCGAAAAGAACATCAACTAATTTTCACTCAAAGACGATCGAACGTTGTCAGTATTTTGGGAAACAGGAAGCAGGACGTAGAATTCGCGGAAAACGAATACTTAAAGAGCGTTTTGCGTAAATACCGGTGGGTTTCGATGCAAACGGATCGAATCCATGAATTTTTCCTTTCACTCCGACTTTGATTACATTATTCGCTCATTTGGATTAAGCGTGTAATGTTTACACACTTCGGGGTGGCTACAGCCCCATCAGCTATTCCCTGCTTACACCCTTGTGTAACATTTGTCATATACTGAGTGAACCTGAATTTGATAATCGTGACCATTACTTCTTTAGCTAAATATTTTGGGAAATAATCCTTTTCTGTGCATCTTTTCCTTGAAGTGCATAAAAATACATTAAATTGAGTGCCTTTTCTTTCATTCATAGCATTAACATGACTTTAATTAAAACTATAGAGGTACTACCCCCATTTTTCCCCCAACATGGGAGAAAATGGGGGTATCAATACTTTCCTAAGTAAAAGTGACACCGTGGAAAAGTATTGTTGCAGAACACTCTGCTTGTTTCCTGGGTTCGTCGTTTTAAAGTCCAGTTGGTGTAGAAAGTTCTAGTAAAGAGTCCATTTGTCAGGATGGAACACAAATTTTATTGCTTCTAGAACTCAGTTGAACAATCAGCTGCACAAAATTCACAAGCACAATCAATCAGTAATGTGTTTTTAATAGTCCGCTTAGATCAGAAGCTCTCACAAAGGCTGTAATTCTCACACAAAATAAAACACTTCCACAGGCAAAATTCAGTGGAAATATACGAGGGATAACACTAACACTCCCTCAAGACTCAACAGTGAAGAATTTACACACAGCACTTAAAAAACAGCTTCGAAAACAAGAGCGAAACACCGCTTCTATCACAGAGCGAAGCAAGCGCACTGACAGAGCTCTATTCACACACTCTCGATGGGAGCAAACTCACACTGAACTGGGGCTTTTGAAGCGCTTCTATTTATAGCCGACGCAGAAGGTACAGGAAGCTTCCAGAAAAGTCTATTTCACGAAGATTCCACATAAGGCATATCTCCGGCTCTAGTTGACGAATTTTGATGCAACAAAAAGCAAAATTTAACTATTTGAAGCGTAGAATACAAATTTTGAACTATTTTAAGCCCAGAACAGCGGGTTGCCCGAAAATTCGTAACAGTATTTTGATAACATTAAAAGATAATGCTATATTTTCTACCTATGTAAGTCCAGTGTATGTAACATAAGTCAATAATTTAGTTAACCTAAATTTAACAGCTTAAATTATGACTGTTTTAAAAAATACATGACTTCCCCCCCCCCCAGACACACACACACCTCAACCTGTATTATACAATACTACACTAAAAAAATGTTTTGTGAATCAACAAAATTTTCATTAAATCAACAAAACTTTTCCATTGAAATAGTGCCAACGAAGTTTTTGTTAAATTAACAAAAAAAATTGTTAAATTACTTGGTTATTTCATCAAAAAATTTTGTCAATTTAACCAAACAATTTGGTTAAAATAAACATATGTTTTCTTAATTCAAACAAACTATTTGTTCAAATGGTTTATTTGCTTAAAATCAACCAAATTATTTGTTTGAATCAACAAAATTTCTTCCTTAAAGTGTATATTCATGGCTCATTTAACAAAATTACTATCTTATATTCTTTAACCCACCAATCAGTTGGTTGAAAGTTTCAGATGTAACACTAATAAAATTTATTCATAAAAAATTACATTTTTATTTTAGTGTTTTTATATATTTAAATAAAAACATTAAAATAAAAATTATATTTTTATACAAATTTAATTTGAAAAAATTCAAGCTGCTTTCTTTTTTGTTGCTGTTCATATGACAAATAGTCAGAATCACTCATCGGATCATGGTAAAATAAACATGTATTTTTACTAAATCATACCCAAGATTTCAGTTTAATTTTTAAAAAAATGTTTAGCAAAGCTTACTTCTTAGTGTTATTTTTTAATGGAGTTTTATCGTTTTCAATGAATATGTGTCAATATATAAAATTTATATCTTCCGCATGCTGTTTCAGATTCTATTTAATGCTATAAGTAAAAGTTGACAATCGCAATCGATCGTGAAACGAAATACTAAGACTCTCGCCTCCTTCTCCCACCCTTTCCATCTGCTCCTCTTCAAAATCGAAAAGGGTGTTTTGTTTATACAGTCCTAGAGATTAACTAATTCACTCTCAGATCTATTTTTACCCCTTAAACATTCCAAATTTTCAATCAATATAAAAGTTACAATAAAAATGCATAGATATTTTATCCGATACACGTATGGACAAACTTGCTACCTAACACACTTGCCTAACGGTCAAAACAGTGCCGTAAAAATAGGGAGGCATGGCGGGGCGAATGCCCGGGGCCCCCACACGTAGGGGTCTCAAAATCCATATAGCTATTTTCCCCCCAACCTCTTGTTTTGTTTTTTGTTTCTTTTATAACTTTTTAGATTTGCGCATCTAATATTCTAAACGTATCATCTAGCACTCTTAAAGCAGAAAACTCACACACAAAAAAAAATATCTTATTGCTTACAAAGTAGTTAACAGCTCACCAACAGATCCGCTGTATCACAATAGGTACAGCTGATTTTGAAAGTGAAATTTATACGCCAGTATTTTTAGAGTCATAATTCTTTAACTAATGACCTTTTGTTCCCTTTATTTGTATTCTAGAAAAACATGATCTGGGCCTCAAAATCCACTCTGAAGCAAACATCCTTTTGGGGGGGGGCTCTTATTTCTAAAAATTATTATATCACTAAGGTAATTTCAATCAAAAGGCCTGTTTTTTTTGTTGTAATTATTACTTACAAACATTTTACACACTTACAAAGAATGTGCAGATGCATAATCAGTGGTGTACACTGATTTCCTGTAAGAGAAGGGGGAGGGGTATGGAAGTAAACTTTAGGTTAAACAAAAGTCGTACTCTATACGTTTAAAAATGTTCGGACTTTATGTTAAAAATGCATGGTCAAAGGGGGGAGGAATGATGTTGAATCCCTCCCCCAGACACAATTTTTGTACGCCACTGCGCATAGTAAATATAAGAAGTTGAAGTTTCCTTCCACACTTTTCTAGAGCAAGTCAATGCTCGAGTTTTGTATTGTTTTCGTTCTAAAATATTTCAAAGCCTGAGATGAGTCGCTTCCCACAAATATAAGAGGCCTCAATAAAATTATTCGGTGGGCGAAAAAAAGCGCACCAGAAAAAAGCGCACCCGGAAAAAAGCGCACAATTTTGAAGGGTTTTATTTTTTTGGATGAGTATGTGTGTGTGTGTGGGGGGGGGGGTGTAAGGAAGGAGTGGGCATCCGAAAGAGAGCCTTTTGGTGAAGTGAATTTTTTTTAAGTATTTGAATTTTTTTCTTTTCTTTTGTATCATTTTTACACTAACATGCTTCATACTTTGAATGCCCCCCCCTCAATAGAAACACTTGTATTTTCACTTAGCCTTCAGTTAAATACTGGAGGAAGAGGGAGGAGGGAGGTGAGGGCATTCACAACTGAGTAGCATGGGCGGATTAAAGGGGGGCGGAGAGGGCGACCGCCCCCCCCCCCGAGAAAAAAAAAATTAATGTAAAAGATCCTATTTTACTTCCATAAAATGGACGTATATGTCAATCTTCTAACTAACCGCCCCCCCCCCGACAAACTTCCAATAATCCCCCACTGTGAGTACTGAGTTGTCAAGGTGTTTGTCAAGGTCACGTTCACGTTTTTCCAAGAAGCACAAAGATATAGCCCCCGGGAGAAGAGGGTAGGCAGTGTGAAGGAATATAATCTGTTTCTTCGTCGCGGGTTGATGAATGACGGATAACACATCCGGTCACTAAATCTCGGGGTTTAAAACGGGGGTTGCGATGGGTAAAGGGGGCATTTTCGCCAATCCCAACCGCCCGGGCGAATACCGCGTCTGCGCATGTTCAGCGAGATCGAGAGACCGGAAGTTTACTCTAAGATTGTTATGCAGATTGTTTTGAATGCTCTACTTTTGTGTTCATTTTTCTGTTTTAAAATTCAGCTTTTAAAATGCCCTTAAAATAAAAAGTTTTCCTAAAGTAACGATTGACAATAAGAAAACAATAAAAATACATGGTCTTTGAAATAAACATTTTCAATAATGAATATAAACAAATATACTGGTATTTTTCTACTTACATGTACTACATTTTTTTTTTAAAATTCGGTTGATTTAAATAAATTTGTAAGTATCAGGTATTTTTTGAATGTTTTAAAACTAAAAGTAACTGCTCTGTAATAATAGGATGCAATAAATAAGTTACATACATTGTTTTGTTTTTCTTTAAATAAAAAAAAAATAAGCTGATAAATATATATTTATATATATAATAGGTAAGTATTAAATATATACATCCATTAGTTTTGTACTTTATTGTTTTTAAATATCTATCTGATCTATTCTTCTACACATGTCTCAAAAAAGTAATGAGATGTTTCATAATATTATGTTAGTTAATTTTGTATATATAATGATAAATGTAATTAGGCATTATTTATTCTGGATTATACACACAGGAGTTTTATAATAAAATTAATTGTCATTGGTTAAATTTAACTAAATAAATGTTTGCATTTTTAATATATGAATTTGTAGACTAGCGGGTAAGATATGAGAAAATAATCTTAAGGGTATACGTCTAATGTCTAAGAAACAAAATCTGTCTCACTTGGTACACAGATTAAAATAAAGTAATTGCACCAAGGATTCAAAAAAAATTCAGGAAGTCTTTACAAGCTGCACTACACATTGATATAAATTTGAAAATGGTGCCTTTTATGAAACTTTCAGAAAAAAAATCTTAAACATGAAAGCGCACAGCAAAATTAACAATATATAAAGACTACATTACAAGTGCTTTTGTATGTTCATAAGACACTATGGTAATAATTATATAATGTTAATTTTGCAATTTTCTTTGAATGTTACTGCTACTGAAAAACAATAGACACACAATAATAAGGGATTTTTTTTTCTTTTGAGTTCAATATAAGAATATTGTTTTAATACTAAAGAATACTTCAGTATTATAATACTATTACAATTTACTATTGTAATAGTATAATACTGGCACAGTCAACACTCCTTATATTGACCATACATTACAAATACCAGTGATAAAACCCGGACTGTAATTACAAGAAAATACTTTTATAAAACACACAGATAAAGTGCAGTATGAGCATTTTAAGTGGCACAAAGAGTCCACCCTTTTTCAGCTGCAGCGCAAGCGAAAACCAACAGCAAATCAGAGCCTCTCTTTATCCATTGGCACTTTTGAAGCTAAAGAATAGTGAACCCTTTTTACCATCTGAAAAGTTTATTACGCTTTTTTTCTTTATCTGTGTGTTTAATGCAAAGTATTTTATCGGTGGTCAGTCCAAGAATTTTTCCTAGGCTCCCATTTTTGTGAATTTCAATACTAATTTTGCGAAATTCAACACTGATTTTTGTGAATTTTCATACCAATTTTTAATAAAAGTCACTTTTTTGTTAAAATAATTGATAAAGCAGATTAAATTGTAAGGTAAAAGGCCATTGTTAAAACAGATTAAATTGTAAGGAAAAACAGACCCAGTTTTCGTTTGCATCGACCCTGTTTATTGTAATTATATCGTAACACCAGTTTTGTTAATAATCCCTGAGTGTGTATACCAATATGCTGTATTTTTTTTTCTTCTTGCATAAAAACTGTCCAGTGTCATCTTATCCCAATTCAACAGACACTCTTTTCGTAATTTTTCCAAAAAGAACATGTTCCCAAGCATTAACTTGAAATGACTTTAGTGCAGTTGCGGGTACACCCTTCTCTTGACTACAAGTAAACCTAAAAATTTCTCGAGTTGCTAAAGAGTTTAACCTGTTCACTCTCATCATTGAAAAGGCACAATGAAGAATACTTCTTTACCGATATAGCTTCCAAACATGCGTCAAAGATAGAAGGTGAGTCTGTAGCATTTTTTCAATGATGGCAATGAAAAGGTTAAACATGGGTTCAAAATTACAAATGAATGGGGGGTAAAGGAATGACCCATCTCTGGTAAAAATCCTTCATCTTCTTCCTGAAATTTTGTCATGCGAAGCTCAGATGTAGTCTTCAGTGTTACGGTAAAACTTTTGATAGAGGAAAGAAATTAACTAACCACAGACTGAAATATATGTTTAATTTCATAAAATTTTATTTGTAATACCAATGATAAAAGTAATTTGACTATTGAGTTGGAATCTTAGATATAAAATTTACCTATTTTTATGCCACCCACTCCAAATAACAAAACATTTCTTGCTTCATACCTGCTTCATCTATATGCATGAGACGTCAGATATTTCAAGTAAAGTTTCAGAGTTAAGGCAGGTAATATGGTTTATTGAACATTACATTTAAGTTACAATTTAGAATGAGAAGAGGGGAGGGGAGACGGGTACAAGAATCAGCGTGGACTCATGAAGCAGTTCCAGTGGCAGAAGTCCCCCGATTTTCGATGTGCGGGAGTATTTACGCTTACCACACCACGTGGTCTGCGAAGACACAACTCCTCCTCTCTCTTATCTCTGATCGAACCACACACATTTACCAACATGACCCGCATCCGGGGACACAATGGCGTGAGGACACGTGTACATCTAAAGAACTCAGAATCGACGGCCTGATGTCTGGCAAATAACAAAATAAATAAAACATAGCTCCAGAGCGCGCGTGGCAAGTATGACAGGAAAGTAAAACTTACAGTGAAAGTACCCGCTTGAACAATACCCAAACTAGTAAAACCCAAATTACCTTTTTATACATTACAATATCCCCCCCGGCAAAAGAAGTCTGACGAGCAATATCATTGAGGTGGCCAGTCTCTCACTTGCGAGTCAGACGTCCTTGCAGCCTAATCTTAAAACTGCGAACTAATCTAATTTTCAAGTTTAGACACCTTAAATTTTTCTGACTAGAATTCTGGAGTTATGTTGTACAATACTTGAGAGGCAGGATGCAGTTTCTAAAATTTGACAAAACATAATGATGCAATAGTACGAAAATCTTACAATAAAAATAAAACAATGAGTGCGCACAATTTTTTTCAAAATATCACAAGTAAATATTTACAACCTAGGTGGGATACAATAATACTGTACAACAATATAGTAATATAATTAAACAAAATGGAATAAACATGGCTGACATTCATTTTCTTTGGCAAATACTTATGGCTTTGGCTTGCATGGCATAAAGTGAATGGAATGAAAATAACTTGGCAAAATGGTTGGCAAAATGCAGTTGGCAAAATGGAGTAAATTTATTTAGTGTAAAGGCAATGTAAAAAAAAATGTAAAAATGTGCGTAGTGTGTAGAAAATTTCGAAGACCATAGCTGTGAAACAGCAGTATTAACAGGAACGCTTGCTAGAAGAATTTTTCAAGGTAATACAATAAATGATAGCCTGCATGAGGTACTGCATTTATGTGACCTGACATTTTTTTTATTTCTAGCAATGTCTTGTTGTACTTTTCTTATTTGGTTATTACTAGTATTTCTTAACAATCTGAGGGCGAATACTCTCCTCAGAGGTTTTATTACTAGTTAACCGTCTAGGCAAATTTAAATTTTATTACATGAAAAAAAAATAGTTGGCATCATTATTCAATAAAGGAAATAATATACGATCATTTTGGCACACAAAAATTTTACACAGTAAATATTCAAAATAAAACATCTACATTTAAGCAAACCTAATATAATGCAAGAAATTTTTTTATTTACATTGACACAATAAGTATTTGTTGTTTTCATTTAAGTTATCGTACCCGGGTGCATGAATTTGTCATAAATTTTCAAGTGACTTTTCAGTGAATAAAATGACATAATCTCAAGTAAATTAGAATTTGTGTCAAGTTGAGAGTCCCAATCGGTAAGTCATTTCAGGTAAATAATCGAATGAATCTAAACTACGTCATAGTATGCAAATAACAAAAATTCAAATTTCAAATCTTCAGGAAATATAGGTAATGTAGTAGTAATTTAAGCATTAATTTAATAAAAGTAAGACCAGTATAAAACTTCAATTGAAATAAAATATTTAATAACACAATTCAATTGTAAACTTACCTTAATGAAAATACTATATTAATCAAAAGAAGCGCAGATATATCAATACAATTTTTTTTCTTTTCTTTCTTTTTTTTTCTTTTTTTTTATCAACATTAAAATAGCACTTTAAAATAACACACACAATTAATAACCATTTAAATATAATGCTCTAATGTTCACTTCAACTCTAAAATAAAAATCGCTTACTTTTACGAAAGAAATTGATATCCACAAATTAAAATCGTCATTCTTCAACAATAAACAAACACACACACAAAAAAAATATCTTCTCTCACAAGTTCAATGCAGGCAGGAGGAGTTTCGGTCAACAAGTTGTACGCACAAAAACAAAAATATTCAGCACGGAGAAAAGGGGGAAATAATTCACCAGTTGCACACACTTCTCGTGGGGGCCTGTTTTGGGTGCAATGAAGGCAGTGAAACTCCGTCGATTTCCATCGGATTTTCAAAATAACAGTGGACGTGTGAAGAAAAAAAAATAAATAAGGAGGCACAGATTTCTGGATGGTAAACACGGTACAGAAAGATGATATCAGATAACGGAGGGCAGGCACTTCTTTAATTTACGTGTCGGCATCAGCGTCGTTAGTCGCTATGGAAAACTCAGGAGCGCAAATTTTTCGATGGGCTTCATGGGAGGATTCGATGGGAGGTCAGGCGAAAGTAGTTTCATCAAAGCAGGGAATGAGAAGTCCAGATATCTGCAGTCGGTGAAGGGCAAGTTGTTCTACGTATCTCTCTGATCGGCAGGCGGTCGGCATAACGCCGCATCTCCGGCGTACTCCGCATCTTCCGGTAAGCAGTGTACCCCGTCTCCCGACTATTGAGCGTTAATTTTTTTACAATTTAAAATTTTTAATTGGCACACAGGCAGTCATCCTGTCGACTATTTGAGACGTCAGATATTTCAAGTAAAGTTTCAGAGTTAAGGCAGGTAATATGGTTTATTGAACATTACATTTAAGTTACAATTTAGAATGAGAAGAGGGGAGGGGAGACGGGTACAAGAATCAGCGTGGACTCATGAAGCAGTTCCAGTGGCAGAAGTCCCCCGATTTTCGATGTGCGGGAGTATTTACGCTTACCACACCACGTGGTCTGCGAAGACACAACTCCTCCTCTCTCTTATCTCTGATCGAACCACACACATTTACCAACATGACCCGCATCCGGGGCTACAAGGGCGTGGGGACACGTGTACATCTAAAGAACTCAGAATCGACGGCCTGATGTCTGGCAAATAACAAAATAAATAAAACATAGCTCCAGAGCGCGCGTGGCAAGTATGACAGGAAAGTAAAACTTACAGTGAAAGTACCCGCTTGAACAATACCCAAACTAGTAAAACCCAAATTACCTTTTTATACATTACATGCAAATAATTTAATTGCAACAATGAATTTTTAAAAAAATATCTGTATAATTTTCATAAGCGTAAAGTTTTCAAAATTATTGGGGGGGCCGGGCCCCACAACCACATATTTTCACGTCAGTGCAGTAGCCAAGGGGAGGGGGGGGTTATACCCCCATGAAGAATTCTTTGCCATACAAAATGTATATTCCTCACTCCCTTATCATACACCCGTACCATATACATATATGTGAGTTGCAGAAGTCGTACCCCCCCCCCATGAAAAATTGCTGGCTACGCCACTGATTCACGTACATATAACTTACTCTTAACTGCCAACTAGTATGGAATAGAATTAACCACTTTTTCTACATGATTTTTCGGCTTAAAATATAGCAAAATTTTTGTGCTGCGCGCTGGAGCTGGTTACTATTTTGAAAAAAATAATTAAAAAATATACTGTTTACAAAAAGTGGTTAATTATATTCTGTAGTAGTTGGCAGCTGTGACGTACTATATATAAGTGTAAATTATTGGAGGCGCTCGAGCTCTATGGGTCCATAGAATTCTACATCTATGTAAGGTGAGTATCCATGTTAGTATCCTTCTACCATGTTATAAGTTAAAAATAGAAGCAAAGTAAAAAATCCAATAGGAAAAAAAAAACATTTTCGATGAGATAGTGCATTTTAGACACATCTGAACGTTTCTTCATTACATACTTTACTTTGCGTAATCTGATTTTAATTAACCAGAGCCTGGCGAGGGCAGCTTATTAGTAACATTGTGTGTTACGTTGCGTCACAATGAATACTAAATAATGATTGAAATCAAAAGAAGAAAAATTTTTAAAAGTACAAGTAAAGGTTTTTTTTAAACGTTTGTAAATGGTGTGAAATACTTTTTTTTAATGTTAGTATAAATTAGTTTTCTGTATTGGTAAATTATTAGGTGGGCTCAGCCCCTATTCACAATTTATTGAGGGGGCTCGATCCCCACGGGCCCATATAACTCCACGCCTATGGTAAGTTTACACGAAATTTGAAATAGAAAAACTGTGGATTATGCAATATTAACTTAAAATGCAAAATGCACAAATAAAAATCAAGACTAAATTATTAGAAATTGAGCATTTCATAAAGTTATTAAAATTCATTTGATTTAAATAATTTCTTAAAGCAAAAGCTTTAAATCTGTTTAATAATACTAATGTGAAGTATCGTTTTTTTCAATAAAAAATACCTTTAATAAAGAATTCAGAAATTTACATTAAAAAGCCTTAATTTACGTTTCATATGTAAATTAAATTTATAATTTAACATTTTTATGCTTTTATTTTTCATCAGCTAAAGCAAAATTGAAGATCTGGTAATAAAATTTACATTTCAATATGTGTCATCTTCAGTCACTTTTATTTGATTATTATAAAATAAACTAATTTTCATTAACTAAAATTATGTTGCATTAAAATGAGCGTTGTAAAATATTCATTGAAGATAATAAATTATCACTATAATAAACTAACTACATTTTCACCGAACAGATGGCGCCAGCACCGTCCTTAAAGCTCTGTGCTGTTTCCGGTCTCTCGATCTCGCTGAGCATGCGCAGACGCGATATTCGCCCGGGCGGTTGGGATCGGCGAAAATGCGTGAAGGGGTCCTTCTTCCGAAGGAATATCCGAATACATCTACAGAATGGATGAAATCATTTTTATCAAAACAAAAAGGGGAAAATCTATGGTAGTGCTGAAATGATTGGGGGGGGGGGGCACGTATCTCCCTATGCCCCCCCCCAATTTCGTACCAAAATCAGTTAAACAATAATTTGTTTAAAAATCTAAAACAAACAGCATGAGAATCTCTGTGTGTGGGGGGAGGGGGGCATGTGTACCACCTCCGAACTTCGTTTCAAAATCTGTTTTTTTTTTTTTTTTTAAACATTTGTTTAACGGGTCATTTTCACTGTTCCATTTAAAATGCGAAGAGGAACTCCAGTCTGTGTCTTGATAAAATATTTTTTAAAAAGTTCACTGTCAAGGTTGCTTAATTTAAACAGGGTTACTTTTTAAGCGCTTGGTTTAAGCAATTTTTCTCATTTCCAATCCGCTGTACTGGTTTTAAATTATTTCTAAATATTAGGGTTTGTTTAATTTTTTTTTTTTTTTTTTTTTTTTGCGTGTTTTATTTTTCAATGCAATACAAGATATTTTATGGGAAAAAAAAGTTTTATATGGTTAACAAAAGTTAATGACATTTTCTCCTTTCTTAATTGAGTTGTTCTCACAGTTTTACATCAAGTTACTGTTTTAACAGATTAATAACTGTTTTAACAGATATTTTTTCCTTCTTGCTGTATTTTTTTCATATATGAAGTTCTATATTCGATAACTTATCCATTTAGTTTTCTCTATATCGTCATTCTTGCTTCTTTCAGCAATTTCTTTTTAAAGTTTTAGAGTTTACTGAGTTTTGTAAAGTACAGAAAGAGCTTTAGAAGATATAAATTTAACTTATAAAGCTTTAAAAAAATATATTTTGACTTTTTGCATTATAGTATAAATATTTTTTTTACTAATTTCATAACAATTTGGTAAATGGCTGAAGTGTATAGCTCTAGAGTTCCTGCCTACCGCACGGCTGTTTCTCCAGACGCGTCAGAACCCTTCAAAATGTCCTCCGCCCAAGGCATACCCTAATTAAGCAGACATGCTTCGTGTAAATCTGCCTTAACCATAAAACAAAAATAACTTTCTTGATAATTTACACAGCAAGTAAAAATTTAATATTTTTAATATTAAATAAAAATCATAATCACTTTCACTCCCTATTATAGAGGGTCCCTAAAAAACACTGACCTAGGATATACTTCTTTATATATTGACCTTATACATATAGAATTAATTATAATGTTATTTTACTGTGGTGAATTAAAACTTTCAGGAGATTAAATGTAAACAAATACAAACTTTTAATTTTTATAAAGCCCTCTTACAAAAATTTCCAACTAAAATATGCCTCTGTACATTAATGAGGTGATGTAGAAAGTTTCAGTTTTCTCATAAAAAAGCTTGCATATATATTTAAACAAAGTTGGTGAGGGGGAAGAAGCTTTGCAATACTAATAATGGTAAAAATATAATTATTAAAACTATTCCAACAAAACTAATTAAAAAGTAATTTTTATTACAGTTATATATAGCCGATATTTTACATTTTAAGAAATGAGTTTTAAATCATTTTTAGCCAGTTTCCTTTAAAAATGGTTTTTCGTTTAGAATTTAGAAATGAAAATTTGTTTAAAAACATTGCACTTATAATAACATTTGATTTAAAAAGTGTTTTTTGAGGAAGTTTTTATTAAATTGATTTATTAATGCCACAATTTAATTCTGAAAAAAAAGCATGTCTAAAAAAAAGTAGTAATATTTAAATTAAATACTTTCAAAATAAAAATACATACATATAAATCATTCATTCTAAGAATTATTATTTAAAACCAAAGAGTTAACAAGATAAATTAGCATGGATCAGAATAAACTCTTGCATTTATAAAAAGAAAACCAGTAATAATTAGCCATAGCTGATTACAAATCGGACTGAATGTGATAACATATTACAGAGAACGTGCATGTTAAATCTGTGAGAGTTTAAGATTCTATTTTTAGGGTTGCCTGTTGGATGAGAGATGGTATTTACATTTTTCGAAACTGCTGTAATTTTTTACTGAATCACTAGTTCTGGACTTTGTATTAAGAATACAAACAAATTGAACAATCAGTTTATTGAAAAAACGCTGAAATTAGCATTAATGTTATTATTACTCCTTTGTTCATTTTCTATTTATTCTTTAATCTGGAACAAGGAGTTTCTGTAGACATGGGCGCCGGCAGAATATTTCCCAGGGGGGGCAAAGACTACTCAAGGGGGGGGCAAAGACTACTTCCATGTTGGGTTACCATGTTGGAAAGAGCAAAAAAGCAAGGGAAAACACTGCATACAAAAATCCAGGGGGGGGCATTGCCCCCCCCACTTGCCCTATGCTGCCGGCGCCCATGTCTGTAGAATCTGTAGGGTCTTCTGTATAGTGTAGGAGAGTCATACTATATACTTACAAATCAGGCCACTGTTCTTGGAAATGTTGTCTGAATGACAATTTTCAATAGAGATAAATACAAAATACACTAATGTACCTCTGTTTACGCCCTTTCGGACGCCCACTTGTTCCTCATATTTTTTTTAATTCATGCCCCTCCCCCCTCTTCTCTTCACAAAATACAAACCCATTCAATATTGTGCGCTTTTTTCCGGGTGCGCTTTTTCCGGTGCGCTTTTTTTCAGGTGCGCTTTTTTCCGGGGGGCGCTTTTTTCCGGTGCGCTTTTTTCCGTGCGCTTTTTTCCGGTGCGCTTTTATCCGTGATTCAATTATTCTTATCTTTTGGGAACTCATGCTGTTCTCCACTGCATAAAACATACACTTAAGTATTGTGATTGCGATTCAGTATGAATTATAGCTAACACCTTTTAAATCTTCCATCTTGTGTACGAATTGAGAATTTTCATTGAATTATATTTCATTTTTTTTTTAATTCTCTTTATTTCATAATATTCCCACTTGACTAAAGATTGGTATTTATCCCGTGTAAGATAGATTGATAGAAAATCTGTTTAACGCCTTTCAAGGTAAAACTGGAAAACTCTCCATCCTTTTAACAAGCGTAAGGGAATTTTTGTCAAACGTAAAATTTATTGCCTTTTTTTCTACTTGCGACACAAACACCTGTTCGAAAATGAGCAAAAGTTTCTGTTTCTTGTTACATCTGAATGCTACTCAGATGTAATTAACAAGGTCTGAAAATTGTAGGCATCCTATAGATAACACATGGCATCAATAGAAGATATTGTACTTCCGCCTATTTAAACGCGGTTTAAAAGGCGAAAGAGCTTCCTTTAATTTTGTTCCGAAGCAATCAATCACTGACCTAAGAACAGTATCGGTCCTTTGAAATCAGACCACCCAAAGATTTGAAGATCGTTAGTAGGAACAGTGCAGACCAGGACTGCATGTTTCTAACACATGGAAAGTGCAGTGCCTGCAGTCCAGAAGTGCAGTGCCTGCAGTGCCTGCAGTGCCTGCAGTCCAGTGCCTGCAGTCCCTCAGTTTATTCTAACGAACATTGTGACAGAGATTACTTTGAAATACTTGACATTACTTTGAATTAGACAGAGATTACTTTGAACTTCGATATTCGAGTAGTTCTGTGTTTTTCGACTTCTTAAATTTTTAGTAAAATTTGGAAGCAAATTTGGTGTTTTTAATTCTTCAACAGTTTATTTCATAGGATTAAATCATTGTAGAGCTTCCTTATGCATAATTTAATTCAATATGAAAAGGACTTGTGCGAGTGGGTCTCTCTCAAAAGCGTAAAAGAGCTGCTGAGCTGAAATTAGAGGCAACAAAATATGCGAAAAGTTTGGCATGTTGGATAAGAGGTGGAGATTCATCTGATGTGATATCTATTGCTCCAGGTTCAAATAAACAGATTCCAAATGAAATACTCTTTAAGGGAAATAATTTTGAGATTAAATTTTAATATCTTCGTAAGAAAAATCCAGCGACAGTATGGATTTAGCTGAATGACAAAATCAGCGCCAGAAGAATGAAAATAATTTGCAACATAATGTAGAATTCTTAAAAGGTTAGTTCATATTTTATATTTCACATAACAGGGCACAGTATGTAAAAAAAGAAAACAGAATATATAATTAATTGTATTAATAAATCATGTCTTAATTTTTCAATATTTCTACATTTTCTATCTTATACTTTAAGTAACAGTAATATGTTTATTTAATATTATCATTTTCTAAACTTTACCATTTAGAATAAACAAATATAAATTGTGTCCAAATATGAAAATTTTTGTACTAAACTTATTTATTAAAAAATTTATTTAAGCCTAGCCTTGGGATATCTATTTATGAAATCAATTTTCGTTTAAATTTATTTGAAAATTATTTCTAAATCTTTCTAACTCATACTTTTATTTTAAGTAATAGTAATGTGTTTATTTACTGTTATAATTTATTGAATTTTACAGTTTCGAATAAACAAATACACATTGTGTTCAAATATGAGAATTTAATACTAAACTTTTGTATTAAAGAACATTCATTAATATGTTGGAATATAAAGTATAGGCTTTTAATATTTTACAACCCGAAAAGTATAAGCTCTTGGAGTTTAATTATTGTTTTATTTTCTTCGATAAGACTACAACTTATAATAATCATAATATTAATTACGTAATAAAATTGATATTAATAACTTATAAATATTTTAATACGAAAATATGAAAATAAAATGTATATTTTCTTTTACATGGAAGATTAGAATGTTATGAGGTTTATAGTTTAAGTAAACATTTTACTCTTAATATATTATTATTGGTAAATGAAGAATTTTAATATGAACTAAATTTGCAACAAATAAATATTGCTACTATCCGATTACAATTTTTTAAAGACAAGTGTTTTATTTCTTTTGTGTTTTACTCTTTTCTTAGCTGAGTAAATGAATGACCAATTCAGTAGTATAATCCTCCTAAAATTTAAGACGAATAGATAAGCGTTTGGTGTTGCTGCTGTAATTTTTAGTAATTTAAATTACATTAAAAGAATAATTTTCAGACTAATAGAATATTGCTGGTATTTTCTGATTTTTTTTTCCTTCAGTAGGTTTTAGTAAATGTATTTAACTATTATAATTTTAATTTCTCCCAATGGCATACCCAGGAAAAGTAGTGCCCATGGCAGGCAACAAAATTGCACTTTTTTTTTCTTAGTAAGAACGACACCGATCTCTTCGTTTGTATGTGACCATTCTTTGTTCCATGGTTTGTGTTGTGGTCATTGATTAAGCAAATGAAAAAGCTATCAAAAAGTTAGGTCACAATAACTAGTGTCTTATTAACTTCAGCCTGTTCGCTCCCATCGTTAAAAGGAGGTGACGGCATGGGCGCCGGCTGAATATTTCCCAGGGGGGGGGGGGGCAAAGACTACTTCAACGAATGGTTGCCATGTTGGAAAGAGCAAAGCAAGGGAAAACACTTTAGCAAGAGCAAAGCAAGGGAAAACAAAAAAGCAAGGGAAAACACTCTATACAAAAATAAAGGGGGAGGCCATTGCCCCCTCTTGCCCAATGCTGCCGGCGCCCATGGGCGACGGTAGTGATTCTCTCTTCTGTTCTCACCGTTCCTTCCAGACCTGAATGTTTCAATGCTCTTGTTTCGCGAAAGCGTTTGCGTTGGGCTACATCATAGGCATTTAAGTACACATACTGGAAGCAGCGATGGGTACAGAAGGGAGAATAGCTGTCGTCACGTGCTTGCAACGATGAGATCGTACTTGTTAAACGTTTCTTTTATTGCGTCAATCTAACAATAGAAATCGGCACCCATTTTCAAGTGACATAAATGACACACGCCTTTCTTGCTACAGCTTAGGGGTACGGCACAGGCTTCTATTTAGTGTTGTATGTTGCCTGTGGTAAATTGTGTTCTTAAAGTGAATTTTTCAGAAGTAGAAAATTTATTTATTTAAAATAGACGTCCGGTTTTTTAATTATGTTTTAAAAAATAAATACTTATATCATATCTGTTATTAACTGAAAGTGTTTAATTCTGCCTTTCCGTACATACAAATGCATGTACGTGCTAACCTATTTTCGTTTTTAAAATATAAGATTAAAAGGGCCCCCATATTCAATCTCGCCCCTGGGCCCCGTAAACGCAAGTTACGGCACTGGGTCAAAACATGTTTCTTTAAAGTAATATTTATAAAAGCAATTAAAATTGAGATGTGCAGTTTAACGGATGTATAAAGTAATTGGACTTACCTTTGGAACTTTCAATTAACCCAGAAAAAATCCAATTGAATGGTTTCGTATTTTACTATCACCTTTACTTAAATGTATTTGCAGACATAAATACTCAGTTACATTGGCGTAAATCGGCATATGATATTGGCGGGGAGGGGGGGGGCAAAATGTTTTTCATTATAGAAAATACCGTTTTAAAATAGGTAATATCTGCATTTTCTTTACAGGGAGCAATTACCCCCTGATGCCCTTAATAAGTCTTATGCTCCGTGACTAACATACACCACTGGCCATTAAAATTGATACACCAGGACGAAATGTAGATAACAAAATGATATTTATTGGACAAATATTTATACTGGAAATAACAAGTGATTAAAATTTCAAGAAATTTGGGTGCATGAATCCTGAGAAATCAATACCCAGAACAACCACCTCTGGCAGTAATAACAGCATTGGGCATTGCGTCAAACGGAGATTGGATAGCATGTACAGTAGGGTGGATCGAAAAAATGTGTTTTTCGAAATCTTTATCTCCTGAGGTCTCAAAAGTTGTATATTGATATGAATAAGACATGTGTAAAATTTGAATGGTCTACGACAACGTCTTGGGGTTGCGCATCGAGCTTGAAATTTAGAAATTTTTGAAAAATATGACTTTTTTTAAAAATCGACCCAAAAAATTCTTTTCCGAATTATTAGGCTCCCGAGGTTTTAGGAGTTGTATATTGTTATGAATAACACGTACGCAAAATCTGGAGGGGCTACGACAATTTCTAGGGATTGCACATCGAGCTTGAAATCTATAAATATCTGAAAATTAAGTGGTTTTTGAAAAAAATATGTAGAAAGCAAACTTTATTTGTTAAAAATAATTTGGTTCTTTTATATGTTAAAACATATTTAGAGAAGCTCAGTAAATCACAAAAAATAGGTTTATGAACAGTTTGATACAATGCACACGTTATGCGGTTGTTTCGTCTTGGGCGCAGTACGCAAGCTGTGCTCTAAACAACTAGCGCCGGTTTGTCTGCGAGTGATGGCGATGCACATGCGTTCGGTTAAACCAGGCACGAGATATTTCGTTGAAACAGGCATTTAGTCTCACGTTTCAGATAGATGGTTCTTTCAGTTTACTCACAAGAAAAAGCTAAAAGGCGGTTGCCTTGCACTGCTACGATTCTGAATAGAGTGAAACTGTCTGCAACAGGAGATGGAACAAAATTTGGTGTTCTTAGAAAAGCTGGGAATATCGAAAGAATTACCTTGTACCAAGTTACCAATCCAAGAAGACATACTCTATATTACTATTTTACTTTTACTATTTTGTACTTACGAAGAAAACTTTCTTAATAAAGGGCAGGAACCACCGGAAGGAGAAGTAACCTTAGTTGTGTCGATGAAAATACAGGAAATTTGGATCAAGGCCAGTATCCTTACTGCGTCAATCCAAAGAATTCAAGAGATAGTTAGAAAAGGTCATGAGCAAGTTCAGCAGCTAAATAAATCGTATGTTAGAGACGGACATAAGGAATTGTTTATGAAGAAAATTCGAAAAACTCTCCTTTACCCAGCTATTGAATATCGCACTTGCAAATGTACTGACTTTTTCCGGAGCAGGTGTGGCTCAGAGCCTCACATACCTCACACAGAACGGGAGTCATTAGCAGACCAGAGGGGAGCTAGATATGTGACAATCGATGGAATTGTAAAGGAGAAAAGTTATGGAGAACGAGCGAAAAGTTTAAAGGTTGGAAAAAGAAATTTCGAGATTGGTGGAGAAAGAGGTGAAAGTTCCAATATTCAGTCTCCAACTTTAGTCATTGATTTGGAAAGTAAAAATAACGAAAGAGAAGTGCGAAAGACTGAAGAAAACTCTGAATGCCTATCTACCTCCACTTTGGGAGATGCGTTCACAAATGACCAAGTTAGAATAAAAATCTCAGTGTTTTCAGAAGTTTGCGACACAAAGTTATTACGGACTAGGCAGCAGAAACTCTGGTATCAACTTTATTTCACAATCTAGAAAGCGGAAGGAATGCAGATGGAGAGAAACCTTCGCAACTGATTCTCGACCATATAAAGTTAGAGGAAAGCTGAGATAACTCGCAGTGAAACAAACGGAAGAAGGATTTAAAAATTTCTTTGGATTGTGTTTTGATAGGAGGAAGTACAAAACCAGATACATAGAAATATTTGTTGACGGCAAATTACACAAGTGTTTGGCCCAAAGAACATATCTCGCTGATAATGGAACCTGGTTCAACATACTTTGGCCATATTTCACGATCTGATTTTAAGAATTTCACTGGAAATTTAAGAAAGTTTGACACGAATTCCATTGATCTTGGGGCGCTCGCTCACAGGCATTGCCGGTGGTGGCGAATCATTGAATTCCGGAAAGAAGAAAGGAGTCATCCGAAATCTAATAACGCAGTTCTCTAATCTAACTAAATCTCTGCAATGTCGTATTTGCCAGCTTCACAAGATAGCAAACAGCCACTCCGAAATTTGCTGTCTATCCATCTATCAGATGATGGTTTTATACGATCTAGATTATAACACTTGACATAAAATACCACAGTTTGATTTGAAGTCGGGCTTTACATTATTCATTAAAACGCATGCTCCAATAATTGGATGCTTGGGCTGGCAGGGGAGGACTCGGACAGCATGCAAATCAACGAGTTGGGTCCTGGGTAATGTAGTTACGATTGTGGTTGTACTAGAGAAGAGCTGCGAACGTTACCGACTATTTTTCAACGGGACTGATTCATTAAAAATATAATTTTTTCTTTATACATATTTTTGTCACAAACGCATATTTTTCAGATATTTATAGATTTTAAGCTCGATGTGCAACTCCTAGAAATTGTCACAGCCCCTTCAGATTTTGCATACGTCTTATTCATAACAATATTCAACTCCTATAACCTCGGGAACCTAATAATTCCGAAAAGAATTTTTTTGGTCGCTTTTTAATAAAAGTCGTATTTTTAAAAAATTTCTAAATTTCAAGCTCGATGCGCAACCCCAAGACGTCGTCGTAGAACATTCAATTTTTACACATGTCTTATTTATATCAATTTACAACTTTTGACACCTCAGGAGATAACGATTTCGAAAAAATTTTTTTTCAATCCACCCTAATGTACAGGTACAGATGCCCATGCAATTTTAACACGATGCCACAGTTCATCAACGGTAGTGGCTGGCGTATGGTGGCGAGCAAGTCTCTCAGCAGCCACTGAACAGACGTTTTTTATTGGTCGAGAACGTGCTGGCCAGGTCAGCAGACGAGCAATTTGCGTATCAAGGAATATTGGCAACATGCGGTCGTGTATTCCTGTTGAAACGTAGGGTTTCGAAGGGCTCAAATAAAGGGTTGAGCCACGGGTGGTAAGAAATTATAAATGTAACGTCCCCTCATCAAAGTGCCATCAATGCGAACAAGAGATGACCGAGACGTGCATCCAATAGCAACCCATACCATCATGCCAGGTGATGGCCCAGCATGAGGATGACGAATGCACACTGCGAATGTGCGTTTACAGCGATGCCGCCAAACATAGATGCGACCATCATGGTGATCTAAACAAAACCTGGATTCATCTGAAAAAATTATGTCTCGCCATTTGTGCGCCCAGGTTCGTCGTTAATCAGAACGCTCCTGTCTGTGATGCAGCGTCAAGGGCAAACGCAATCATGCTCCGAGCTGACAGTCCATGCTTCTGCAAACGTCGTCGAACTGATCATGCAGACACTTGTTGTCTTGCAAATGACCCCAGTTCTTGACTCAGGGCTCGTAACGTGGCTTCACGATCCATTAAGGCCATGCGGGTAACATGAATGTCCTCTCAGGGCTCGTGACATGGCTGCACGGTCCATTAAGGCCATGCGGGTAACATGACTGTCTTCTGGGCTGCTAGTGACAGCGGCGTTCCGTAGTACTGTCTTGAACCCATCGATTCAATATTCTGCTAACAGCCATTGGACCTCGACCGACTCAAGCAGCAGTACTGCGATAGGATAAACCGCTTGTTGTTGTTGTTGTTGTTAATGCCCTCTGGCAACCGCGTTGCGGTGACAGATCCTCCTATATAGGCAGGCGATGGGCCGAAGGAGCGGCTTCCATTTCAATGAGCCCCAGTGGGAGGAAGTCCGTCTTAGCTCGGGGTCCCGTAATTTTGAACCAATTCCAGAGGAGGGACCAACCCCCTGAAATCGGCACCCCCAGAGGTATCGTTTAACAACTTGGAGGACTTTGGAGCCACGACGGATTTTACGTGCACCAGCTCCCATTAGCGTACACGGTTCCACAGCGGACGGGCCGAGAGGGGGAAGTCCCTCCCAATCACTGGCCAAGCCAGATGCTGCTTCACTTGCCGTGTTCTTATGGGAACGGAGTTTAGCGCCCAGTCCACTGCGGGACGGATAAACCGCAATCTACAATCTGTAGGCTACAATTCGACCTTTATCAAAGTCAGAAACGGCTGGTACGCATTTCTCCTTTTTACACCAGGCATCACAACAACTTTTCATTAGGCAACAACGTTCAAATTCAATTTGTGTATGAGAAACCGGCATAGATCCATTTGCAGATCACCGTATCTTATTCGTCGTTCAAATTTCACGCCTGTAGCTTGTCGCCTTCTTGGTGTTGCAATTTTAATGGCCAGTAGTTCAATACTCCGTTTTCTCTTTCGCCTAATGAACATGGACGCTCCTTTCTCCTCTCCTGGCTGCACTGTACTGCACATTTCCTTGACGCATGCGCGACATTGTTCAACC
The DNA here is from genome assembly GCA_038373885.1 of Cheiracanthium punctorium. Lineage (NCBI taxonomy): Eukaryota > Metazoa > Arthropoda > Arachnida > Araneae > Cheiracanthiidae > Cheiracanthium > Cheiracanthium punctorium. The sequence goes on along the minus strand of JAWZYV010012402.1, from coordinate 73,100 downwards.
ATTTCAAATGCCATTGGGTCTGAGTTCCAACTAGAAACGTTTTTCAAAATTAAAACTGTTTTGTTAAATCAACAAAATAAAGCTACCAAACTACTTAACCAAAGAAGTATTGCTAAACTAAAAAAGACACATTTCAGAGTATATCTGTGCAAAATTTGTAAATTTATGTACAAATATTTTCGTTTCCTCAAAAAAGCGTTATTCCGTAGTACAAAGGTTACGGAATGTTTGTGTGGTATTACAGTTAGTTTAAGATGAATTGTTTTCAAGATTTCTTTCGAAAGTAATTTATGCCTTATCACAAATGTGTTTAGTCCGTTTACCCTAGTAGAACAACTAGTTCACAAAACGTTCAAAAGACGCAGAACGTTCAAAGCCGTTCAAAGAAGGTCTTTTGAACTAGTTGTGCTATTGGGGTATATTGTGTTTATGGTCTTTTAAACATGTGTGTATACCCTCTCAAAAACGTATTCTAGTGCAAGTCAAATTTCCACTAATCCATAGTAAGTTATTATTTTTCATAAGAAGTACATCATACAGTATTTAATGAAAGCTTCTCATATTTCTTTCGAGTTGTGCTTGTAAAGACGTTAGGCTTCTGGCTTATTTCAAACTGTTTAAAGACAAGTAACCGCGACAACTGCAGCGTATACGTGAATATAACACGTGCAAAAGATTCAAGTGTACAATCACGGGAATGGGGTGACTTTTCTGAATAATCAAAAGTGCTAAAAAGTCACACATGATCGGAAAAATAGAAAAACAACCGAAGATTCATATAACCAGTCATAACCTAACAGACAAAACCAACCGGTTACATTCTCGAATTCAACCATATAAACATAATTAGGAAGTTTATATGTCCATTTTATGTGATGTTACAAACATATTGCTGTAGAAAGAAAGTTCATAGAATTACGTCAAGACGATATTATAGAAACATACATGTTCTGGAGAAGTTTGTCATTAAATGGATATAAAATGGACAAGTGTGATGTTCATCACAAAGTGTAAGGATACATGTAATAAACTTGAATGAGTTACCATAGATCTTTGAATTGTTTTTGTTTCTGCCACACTAAAGACTTCTTTTCCAGCTAATTTCATACATGGTCACTCTCGGCATGAGCAGTAAATGACCTTCAAAACCATTCAATTTTGTGTTTTCTGCATTTTTAAGGTCAAATTTTTCTTCACGCCAAAAGTCAAAAACACATATCTTACCCTTTTTCAGAATTCCTCATTAGTACCTATAAACTAAAACGTACATCTTTGTGGTTCTTTTTTGACACAAGAAAATTTTGAAGATCAAACTTCAAGTTTTAGAAAAAGCCTTTTTCCGAAAAATTTTGAATGACCCTTGGCCTTTGTGCCAAGAGTCAACCATGGGAATGATAGGAATTAAAATAGGATTTTACACTATTCAAAACACAATCCTGTATATCGTTTCAGAACAGAACGATAGACTTTTATTTGATTTCTGGCTCAGGCAAAGCTATACGAGGGCTCTGTGCCAAAAGGGAAGGGGGAGAAAAGATGTCTTTGACGGAGGAATTTTTTAATGGGTTCTTAAGATTCTACGGTGTGCCAGATATCCTTATCCGCGGATATTTGTAGAAAATTGATCCGTATCCGTATGTGCATCCGTCTGAACAAAATGACACTATCCGGATCCGTCACATCGAAAATATATTATCTGTATCCGTATCTGTATCCGTCTGAAAAGAAAGACATTCTGATGCGGATCTGTCAGAGAGAAAATAGATATCCGTGTCCGTATCCACTTTCTTTCAGCGGATCTTCCATGGATCTTTTAATGGCTTTTCAGGATAAGTCAAAGAAATGAAAAATCAAATCATTGAATAGTATTAATAAATTATTTTTGTAATTAATATGAATTTTATTGTTTAAAATTCAATAATTACTGTTTATTATTTTTAAGTGAATATTTCTGTTTAGCACAAAAATAGCTCGTTTAAATTAGTATAAATAATTTTAAGCTTTTAGCATGTAATTACATGGCGTAACTTAGTAAGCTTTTCGAATATTTCTACATAGTGGGATCCGTCTCCCAACTAGACACTTAAGGGCTACAACTCTTATAATTTCTATAGAAAATGTAATCTTCATACAGCGGGCTAAAATCTTTCCAAGGAGAGCTTAGACCTCCTCCCCCTCAGTTAGCCGTAGATAGCTTAGTTCCGTATGATATTTACATGGTATTCATCATTTTTAATGCTAGAGTACATTTACACCATCGTGTTAAGATTAAAAAAAATTATTTTCGTTCATTACAGTATCTAATACAGCTTGTGAAGAGACATTCTAGAAATTTCTAGTCAGGCACAGTTAATTTCAATTGCCTGACTAGTTAGTCCTACTTAGGTACCCAAACCACATAGTTTTTTCCGAACTAGCGTCTTAACACAACAAGTGGTTGTGAAATTTGAAAAGCACTTGGTTTGGCAGTAGCGTTTCGAAAACTCAACGTTCGTAAAACTCGGAAGATTATTAAAAATGTAACTTTAACCTCTACATTATATTTTAATCACTGCATTACATATGATATGAAAGTTATCATTGCAGTAGATTATTTCATACCGTGTATGAAATGTGCATGAAATTATCACTTCAAAATGGCGTTTTCTTTGAAATAATTTCCGAACAAAGAGATACGGATATGGCAACAAATTATCCGTTTTCATATCCGTATCCGTGGATATAAAAACAAGTTATCCGTTTTCAGATCCGTATCCTCGGATCCAACTTTTTAAGGATCCAGCACACCTCTAGTTCTAACGGGTATTTACGTTATATCTGGAAAAAACCTCCTCAAACTTCAGACCGTTAGATCGAGAGCCGCGAGGTAGGCCAGAACTCAGAAACTTGACAGCTAGGCCATCTACCATGTATATTCAGTGTCTTATCTACTACTTTACTATTTTTAGGGCTATGGTCGACCCAAAATACGAAGAAAATACAGTATTATTTTATGCTTTATTTTATTTTTCAAATTTAAAGACAACCGAATACAGAAGTTTCTGTCTTCCGAGTATCTAATTGTTTTGTAATTTGAATGTAACTAAATCTGAGTGAAAGTGTAAGAGTCTTTCTTCGAAGGCGATATAAATATATTTTGCAATAAATCTTAAATAAATGGGCAAACTGTGTGGAGTATTTTCTCAAAAAACAGGGCAAACAAAAGTCTTAGAAAGGTAAATCTCTAAGAAATAAGAGGGTTACAATAAGTTGTTTTCCTCCTTCTTGCAAATACGAGTGGGCTATGTCAAGAGCAGTCTTCAGGATTGCATTAGCATTCAAGTGAGCAAAGTAAATCTTCTATGTAGAGACAGCAATCGGAAGGTCCCGCCTTTTCAATTCTACACCCACGAACAAATTGCAATAAAAACGTACTTTTTATTGCAATTAATTATCTCATTAATAACCTCATGTACTAATGAGATAGGGAAAAGTAAAAGGATGTTTTTTAATGTATACATAGTTCTACAATTTTATTAAAAAGAAAGCAATTTATTTTTTATTTCCAGTCCCTAAAAAAACATCCGAACTCAAGCAATTTACTTTGCTTTAATTCACACAGCGCCACAAGAAATCTATAACTTTATTTCTATGATTCTTTATTATCGCGCTTTGTATACATTTTTTAAAGAATTCTACAAATTAAAAGAGCTTAAAAAATTAAATGGCAGCGATCTCTTTTCACTCTATATTTCAATAGAGGATTCCAACGAATCTTAAAACACAAATTTTCATTGATTTTCAATGATTCGAGCTAGTTACAATTATAGCAATAGTTGGAACAGTGTTCGATATAAAAGTTACTATTATTTTTAAAAAACTCAAGCATGTCACAATCCCTGTAAAAACTATACGTGTTCGATTAAATGGATTTTTAAAACAACCTGATGGAGTTTTTCAGCAGGCACTCGAAACGGAACCGGAAAAAACCGTTATTTTGGTCGGAACAAAAACCGAAAAAAAAAATATCGGTATATTTCGGTTCGGTATATCTTCAATCCTTTTGTTACTGTCACCAACTTATCAATATTTTCTAATTTAACGTCACCCATATAATTATCATGATTACATGTACAGTAGGGTGCAGTGAAAAAAAACTTTTTTTTTAATTTCAAAATCCAATAGCGACCAAAAGTTGTGTCTTGTATTGAAAAAAAAAAATGCAGAATTTCAATTTTTTTGAAATATATCTTGAGGGTCCACTATTGCACCAAAGTATCACAAAAATTCGAAAAATTGAGTATTTTAGCATTATTTATAAGATAAAAATAAATATGTTTTTTGAATCTAATTTCGATAAAATTTGGGTTAAATGGTCGTGCAAAATTTTCGAATTGTCAGAAGAGATCTTGAGGATCCACTGAAGAGAACAGTTAAGTACAAACAGAGGGAAAATATCTCTTTTCATTACAAATAATTGTTTACTTGAAAATGGTTTTAATTGATTGACAAAGGACATATAAAAAGAAGAAGAAAATGTGAACGTTTAACAATTATTTATGACGGCACATTTTTTTACAGAATGGCATTTTGAAATTTTTTTAACGGCATGGTTTTTTGAAAATGTCGAAAAATCGCGATTGTAATCCCACCCCTTTGATTTCCTTCAATTTATCATTCCCGATTTTTGAAATCAGCGGTGGTGAAGTTACTTGGATATCAGGACATTTCAAATCAATCAGATCAATATGATCATGCGCCTTGAAATTCAGCGTTGGAACATTGAAATCTCTTACATTTTGGATTTCGGGTTGTTCTCTGGCTTTCAAAATTCTACGAGCTGCCAACTCTTGGATGTGTATTCTCTTGTCTGACCGCATAGAGAAAGGAATGTTTTCAGGGTGAGCGAAGAACCCATTTCGCTGAGTAACAGGATCTATCACTTGCATAAGTTTTTCGCTAAGGTACCGGAACAGCTTGATCATACGCCATAAGTGGAGAGCTCCATCCTTGCATGCTGGAGATGGCTTTATCATAAACCAAACTGGACAATATATTTTGGCAATGTAGGATGTTAGTGCTATGAGATCAGGTGAAGGATTTGTCTCAGCAACTTATAAGTGCAAAATTCGGTTAGTCGTGGTTAACCTCATCGAGTGGGACAATTTTCAGAACATTGCCCTGTAGTAACAGCGTGACTTATTTCCAAGAGATACTTCCGATCAGTGCTTAAATTTTTAGAAGAAATCTCTGACGGAATAGAAACAAACTCTTAACAACAGGCAGTTGTTCACAATTTTTCAGTTTTTTTCCCGATCGCAGTAGAAAAATCTCGTAGTCCTACAGTAGGCCCATCTAAATGTTCTATTAAGTGCCTGAGCGGCAGCTCATTTGCGTGGAACAGACAAATTAGACATTGCAGTGGCTTTTGAAGCTCTCTTTCCATCAGATTGATGACACCACCTTTACGTCCGGTGTTGACTACTGTGCCATCACAGCCAACAGTAAGTAACCTGTCGGTGTTAATGTTTTTATAAGATGATTCATAATGGCGTGATAGCTGCTGCTGTACCACTTGCAAGAGAAACATGACCCAAGTATATGTCATGAGGCTGATTTACTAGACACATGCTCTTCCATAATTGTTTCTCGATGACAGACTTCTCTTTTCTCCATGGAAAGTGTAGAATCTTTTCTGCCACCGAAAAAAAATACCCCAGTCATTATAATTTCAGCTTTTAATGTCTAAAAATAGAATTAAAAACAAGTTGTGAGACGATTTCACATTTCCTTTCTAAAGTAAATACATTGCGCAGTGAAAAATACCATCAGTGCCACTTGGTTCTGATTAAAAAGGAAATTTTCCCTCTGTTTGTTCTTTGCAGGGGACCCTTAATATACAGGATGTCCCATAATTATTGGTACAAAATTTAAGGGGAGATAGGACACATAATAAGGATTCAGATTCATGTAACAGTCTGGGGTCAACAACACCGTTTTCACTTACCTGTTAATAATCACTTTGGGAAAATTGTTGAAGAGCTAGTCTAATTTCTTAACCACGTTCCATAAACAATACGTTCGTCTCCAAAATTTTCATTCAGTTTAAAATTGATAATTTTTAAATTATCAATTTCAGATACGTGTTTTCTAATAAAAATATATTAGTGTTTGATGAACAGTGGTCGGAAAGTTTACTATTATTTCAGCACTTGTTCTAAAGTGATTATGAACAGCCACATGTAGATGGCATTTGCGACCGCACATTGCTGTGTGATACTTATTCTTATTATGTGCACTACCTCTCCTCATATTTTGTTCCAATATTTATGGAACGCCCTGTATATTTTAATACTTTATTTAAGTATAGTTGTTTGTAAATGAACAATTGAAACGTTTTTCCTTCAAGCAACGTTTTGTTTAAAAAAATGATTTTTTTTTGTACTTTTTGTTCGCTTTAGTGGACCCTCAAGATATTTCCAGACAATTCTAAAATTTTGTACAGTCATTGAATAGCACGCAATCCAACAATTTTTTGCTATTGTATATTATAAATCATATTTTTTGTATTTTATAAATAATATTAAAATACTCAGTTTTTCGGATTTTTGTGACATTTTGGGGCAATAGTGGACCCTCAAGATATATTAAAAAAATTTTGAAATTCTGCATTTTTCTTATTCAATATAAAACACAACTTTTGGTCGCTATTGGATTTTGAAATTGAAAAAAAAAGTTTTTTCCACTGCACCCTAATGTACAGTCTTTTTCGTTTCTCAAAGCCTTCCTCCCATTTACGCATGCGTCAGGTCTGATTCGATTTCATCAAAATAGGGGTGAACGGAAGTTTAGCAATGCTCTTTTATGATTAAAACTCAATTTACACTTGAAGTAGCAATAAGTAGAATAGTTTATGAAATATCCGAACTGAAAAATGAAAAAGACAGCGCGCCCAAAATAGAGTTTCAAAAAGTACCCATTGCAACCTGTCATCCCTTTTCCGAATACAATCGTCTTGTTTGCAGTCGCTCTGTTTTAGCAAAACGGACGGTACGTTGCTTCTCGATTTCCTGTTTTGATGTTCACTAGTACTTTTCTGTTTCAGCTTCGCAAGAAACGACTTGTAGCAGGCAGATTTAATGAAGTTGATGGTAGAATTATATTTTAGTACAAATAAGAGTATACGTAAAATAAAATTATTTATTTGGAATTGATCCGAAAACCATTATGGCGGAAAGAAAACCGGATCTGAACTGATATATTCTTTATTTGAACAGGAACGAATAAAATTACGGTTCCAAGCACTGTTTTTCAGTTCCTTTAATGCTGGCGATTGGGCAAGGTAGGAGGATAGCCAGAAGAAGATTTCGGAAGGGATCAGAAGGTGAATTTCTGACAAAAGCTTAATTAGTGACATCCAACTAAAAAAATTCAAATTTCGGAAGGGGCCTTGGGCTCCCTAGTAGCAATAACCAATCGGTCAATGAGAGGCGGGTGAGTTTAATCCGAGGAGAAGAAGCAATGGTCGATCACGGCTTTTCATCCAAAAAAGGGGAAACTGAATCGGCAACTGGTACAAAATGTCCGCTTGGGGGGCCATAAAGCCGATTATCGTTTCCCGATGACTCCGATGGAATAACTAAAAGGAACCGATGAGAAACCGATAAACTGTTTAAAATACATTTGCTAATAAAAAATAAACGACTGGCAGCAAAATTTTCAAAATATGTCCTTTCCGTTTAATGTTTTCGTTTTTTGGATGCAAACTTTCCGTTTTTCTAGGAAAAAAAAAACTTCCTTCACCGGACCCGAACCCTGAGCGTACAGAATCAAAGCCTAGCACGCTACCACAAGGCCATCCAGACTTGTCATGTGAAAGCCAAAAATTGAAATACCGGTTATTTTAGTCACAGATTGGGACTTTGGTGAAATTTTGACAAAGTGCTGTTTAGCTATTATTAATAATAGTCAAATTATTCGATTGGTAACAAATTAATTTCACTTTTTACCAATGTATGTAAGTAGCAACAACATTCAAAATTAATAATTAAAAAACAATATTGCAAATTGTATGGGAATTTTAGTGTGATTTTAACTTTCATATTACTTGGATAACTTTTAAAAATTAACTGATTTCTCTTCTTGCTGTTTACATTAAGGAGGTTTCAAAAGAGTTGCTCATTTTAATGAAGTTTCCGTTATTCTTATAATGCAGCTGACGCTCAAACAGATTTTCTTTTCTTTTTTTTAAACACATTTTTTAAAAATTATTTAAATACACTGCTGGCCATCGTAAATGCAACACCCTGAAGGAAGCATGCAAATAATATGAAATTTACAACATGCATTAGCTGAGGTGAGATATGCAAATGATTAGAATTTCAGCGCAGACGCACATCAAGCGCGCCTGTGGCGCCACCTCAAAGCGCTATTTAAGGCTTGGAGATTTCGACGGTTTCAAGTACAGCAATTGTGTTTTTCTTGCTTTTTTTTCAAAAAAACGATAAATTATGCCTCGTAGGAAACAACGATCATCTTTTGATCAAGTATCCGAGTTTGACAGAGGAAGGATAGTGGCATACCGAGATTGTGGGTTATCTTTCAGGGAAATCGGTCGTCGTATTGGACGAAACCAAACAACTGTGATGCGGATATGTGATCGTTGGGTGCAGGAGGGTACGACGGACAGACGTGATCGACCGCATCGACCTCAGTGCACCACGTCACGTGATGACAGGCAGATTGTACGCATGGCAGTGACGGACCGCTCAGTCACATCACGAACCATATCACAGCAGATTCAGTCTGTAACGCATCATCCAGTGTCTGCGCGTACCATTCGACGTCGTTTACAGCAGAATGGTCTGTCCGCAAGACGTCCGTTGCTTTGTCTACCTCTGACGCGGAACCACAGACGTCTCCGCCGCCAATGGTGCGATGAAAGAAGGATGTGGACGACAGAATGGAATGAAATTCTCTTTACTGACGAGTCACGCTTCTGTATGCAACACCACGACGGTCGGATTCGAGTCTGGAGACACCGTGGAGAGAGGATGCTGAACAGCTGCATTATGCACCGTCACACTGGTCCTGCACCGGGTATTATGGTATGGGGCGGTATCGGATATCTCTCTCGCACTCCTCTAGTACGCATTGCCGGTACTTTAACCAGCCAGCGCTACATCTCCGAGGTGTTGGAGCCAGTTGTCCTTTCTTACCTTCAGGGCTTGCCAACAGCCATATTTCAGCAGGATAATGCACGGCCACACGTGGCACGCATTGTCCAAGGGTTCTTCGTCAATCACCAGATTGAATTGCTTCCCTGGCCGGCGCGCTCTCCGGATCTTTCGCCGATAGAAAACATGTGGTCCATGGTTGCTCAACGACTGACCCAGAGTTCATCCCCAGCTGTCACACCAGATCAACTTTGGCAACGTGTGGAAGCTGCTTGGTCTGCTGTACCCCAAGAACACATTCAAAGTCTCTTTGAATCAATGCCGAGGCGTGTGGCAGCTGTGATCTCCAACAACGGCGGCTACTCTGGGTACTGATTTTGGCAGGAACCACGCTTCATAGAATGCTGTAAATTTAATCATTTGTTACTTGGTCAACATGTTATCTACACAATAAATTTTGTTGGGATATCTCTTGTTTTTCTTGGTGTTGCAATTTGGGTGGCCAGCAGTGTATTACAAACGATTTTATATAATAAACACTTACTTTTTTTGTAAATATTTCATTTAAATTTTGTGTGTGTGTGGGCGGGGGCAAGGGTGGATATCACCCCCCTTCACCGTCCCAACCCCAATATAAGAAATTTGAAGTAAATTATGTCATTCATTCAAGAATTGTTCAAAATTTCCCTTAGATTAGAAAAGGCGCATTAAACCACTGGGACACCTGCAAGGCCCGATGACTATAGAGCTGCAGTTTCGGATAAGATATTGTTTGTCGGTTTCCCATCGTCGAAACTGCTCGTCTAGATCACTTCTATCCATGAATAAAAATTCATCAATTGCAGAAAAACAAAAGTGTACTTGCCAATGACTGAATTAGATGAGTCGATGAGTTAACGATGAGTCGATGAACGACCGAGCAGAAAACAAGCAGTCATTGCTACTAGGGCTCTTTGGTCCTCCCTCTAGCTATGGGGCTGAATCACGGTAGTGTCGTCCTCTATATGTGACGTTTCAGCTAACTACTCATATACAGGAGAGGGGAGTGTTATGGAATAGTCGGGAAATATGGGATAGTGAGTTTTCAGCCCTGCTTGGTTCTGTTGTCATGGTGCATGGTCACAAGAGAATACCATGAGCTACTTAAGAAAGATTCTCACGTTACAATGCAGTGAGAGTGGACGGCTTATTGTTGTAGCACCACTTAGTCAGGTCGAATTAGACAAAAAAATAGGAGTGAAGGTACAAAAATTCACATCCAGCTCAAAGTTGGTAGGATTGTTCAAAACACCATCATAAATGAAATCTAAAAAGTCCTCATCGATCCGATAATTGAAAAAAAATTTACTCGGGCTCATATGTCACAAAAACGGGTTTTTCGCGATTTTCAGCAAAACGGTAAGTTTTATTATAAAATTAGTTCAGACAAAAATTGTAGATCTGATAATTATATATAAATAATGTCGAAATACGTTTTTTCCTAAGAGCCACCGTTTCTGAGATATAACGATTCAAAAAGTTGGAAGAGTTGTAATCGTCATAATATACACACGTTTCCCCGCCACCTTTGAGGTAGCGTACTTAGCGCGATTTTTTTTTTTTTTTTTTTTTTTTTTTTTTTAACGTGGTTTCCTTCAGCAACATTTTCATCGTCTGATATTTTATTTGATCAATCTATGACAATTCCTACCAGTCAACAGAAATTTCTTGCAAATACTCACAACAAATCTCTATTCAAATTCAATGTTGAAAGAAAAGTTTATTGTTGAAAATATATTGGTAAAACAAACTAATAATGATGCTGATGTAATGATAATTGAAACAGCAACAGAGCAATTCAATTTAACAAATACAACTATTGTTGCAGGTGAAGATGTAGACTTACTCGTATTACTCACTGCTCGAACTCCAATCGAAAAAACTATTAAACTGTAAAAAGGGATGTAGTGCTAAATGTGGTTGCAAAAATGTTGGACTGTTTTGTTCTCTAGAATGTACAAATTGTCAAGGCCGGTCGTGCTCCAATGTTGAATCACCAACAGTTGAGGATTCGTTTGATACCAACGAGGAGGCGAAGTATCACTATTGAGTAAATTTACTTGCACCCAGGATGAAGAAGAACAAGAAGAAGAGGAAGCAGAAGTATTGGAGAATTATGAATCAGACGAATACATTTCCCTATTTTTTTTTTATTTACACCGCTTTTATCATTTTCAACCCTTGCCAATATCTTTTATTATTCAATAGCTTCAAATTAAACAGAATCTTAACAGATCCGGGAAATAGGCCTACTGGGGAAACCACGTTAAAAAAAATGCGCCAAGTACGCTACCTCAAAGGTGGCGTGGAAACGTGTGCATATTATGACGATTACAACTCTTCCAACTACACTCATGTCCATAAATTAAGGATAATTCAGAATCACACAGAAATTGATCTCTAAAATAAAAATTTCACCTGTGGAATGATCACACACATCTTGAAGAAGAATATGCAAATTACAGGAAACCACCAGATGGCGTGGATGGTACGTCACAATGACGAGAGTGTAAGAGAGGGGTATATAAGGAATGGTGGCAAATAAGTAAAATTGTTCACAAGCGCTGTGAAAGCCTTTCAGTGCAAAAACCGCATAGTTATGACACAAAGGAGGCATTTGGATGATGTTTTACGTGGCAGAATTATCGGACGACTGGAATGTGGACGTACCCAGCTGGAAGTATCCGAGGAACTTCGAATCGCCCAGAGTGTCATCTCCAGGCTTTGGCAACGATTCCAAGATGATGGTAATGTGAGTAGACGTTACAGCACAGGTCGCCCCCGAGTCACAACGCCGAATGAGGACCGCTATTTGGCAGTTACTGCCAAAAGAAACAGACGGAGTACAGCATCAGACCTGTCTCGTCAGCTCTCTTCAGCTACCGGTACGACAGTTTCAAGGCAGACCGTGTACAGACGCTTAGGGCACATTGGTCTATATGCTCGTAGGCCTGTCAGATGTGTTCCACTTACCGCAACTCACTGTCGCCTGCGATTAACCTGGTGTAGAGAGCATGCATTGTGGACACCGCAACAGTGGTCTTGTGTGATGTTTTCCGACGAGTCCAGGTTTAGTTTGGAGTCTGATTCTCGCCGGACATTCATCTGGAGAGCGCCAGGTATCCGTTACCACCAAGAGAACACCATTGAAAGACACTGTTACGGTGGTGCAGGAGGGCTCGTTTGGGGAGGAATTATTCTTGGTTCCAGAACTGACCTGCATGTTCAGAGTGTAACGATGACAGGCCACATCTATCGGGATGTCATTCTGGAACATTATGTACGTTTGTTTCGGGGCGCCATGGGTGCTGAATTTGTGTTTATGGATGACAACGCCCGTCCTCACCGTGCAAACATTGTAGACGAATGCCTTCAATCGGAGGATATCACCCGTATGCATTGGCCAGCATACTCACCGGACTTGAATCCAATAGAGCATGTAAGACTGTAAGACAGTAAGACACCCACCGGGGGGACCGACCCAAGGGTTTACGGCAATATTCCCCCCGGGGGAAGAGTCCAATTTATTTAACTTTGAACAACAATACAAACTATGCCACTGGGGTTCGCAGAATCCCAGTGGCAGAAGGAACAAGGATCTTAGTAATACAGAACAAAATCTTTTTTTTTTTTTTTTACCAATCCATTTCATTCAGTGTGGCCTGTTTACTATAACATATAATACTAACTATTAAAAACACATCAAACCATTAGGAACAAGAAAACTATATACATTGGACAACAACACATTATATACAACTACACACATTATTTAATACATTATAAATCATGTAATATTATACAATTGAGGACAGTTGTCTGAATACCACTTCCTTAAGGGACAGCCCAAGCTCCCTGGTCCGACCCAAATCCAACGGCATATCCTCTAATTTAAGAAATATAATATTTATCCTGGCAATGTGAGTGATTAATCCCTTACATATCAATTCATATGTATATGCTATACATCTTACATTGATCCACGGCTATTATATAGCTATCATATTAGAATTTTCTACATTATTTTTCTATTTACATCTCGCATGACTTTATATATTTACATGTTACATTGATTCTTCTTCTTTTTTTTTTACCACTATCTATATTAGTTTCTCTGCACTACCTTACAGTTTTACTAATCTCGTTACCGATACAATTGCCTCTTGCCCACGCTTTACCCACAACCATTTACAAATTCCCAAACACGCATAGAGGTACACAAAATCCCAGAGAAAACATGCTTTAAAATTTGACAATATACCATTTACTATAAACATATACTATACTATATGCACAAAATACTATACCATTTACTACATAAACTAAAACTCAAAGAAACACATGCATTACAATTGACTATATACATATAATTACCATACATATTTACATGTCTTCTACTCCACAGTACATTTATTCTTAATCTATAATGTAATTCGATATGAATCTATAATTAACGCTTACACATTATCTATTTACATTTTTATTCATTCATTGCCTGCTCGCACACTTGCTTATATATATCTGGCCATCACATAATTATTGCGTAGTGTCACGTATTTATAATAAACTTTTTACACTAAACGACGATATACAATAAACTATATACATACAATACAACCATAACCATACCAAGCAGTACTCAAATTGTAGAGAAACACTGGCAGTTTAAAAACAGATTCTCTTTTTTTTTTTTTTTTTTTTTTTTTTTTTTTTTTTTTTAATCCTTCAATCTGCCATGTATTGTAAATTATATATCTTTACCATATTATATATTAAGAACGCATAATCATACTTATATCCAAATGCCACTGTCAACATGACAGTGGTGCGAGCACTTCCTCTTTTTTATTTTTATTTTTTTTCCAACTGGGAGACCGGTACCTATTTATATCTGAAATTTATAGTGCTGTAGTGTTCTATTAATTTATTATAGTTTATTTTAATGAGTTTCATTATATGGGGTATCTGGATTATTTGCATAAAGTTCTTGAACGGATCAACATTACTATTTCTTCTAATTTTGTTAGGCATAAGGGGGCAGTCCCCAAAGACATAGTGTAATGGGTCGCCCAATTGGCCACAATCGCACATATCGGTTCTACGAACCTGAATTCTCTTTAGATATTTGGGAAAACTGCCCCCACCAGTAATGAATTTCGTAGCTATTATATTGTTAATATTGTAGTTATTGTCTATTGTCGGTAAAAATTTATAAGTGTATCTGCCTGTTTCCACTGAGTTCCACCAATTTTGCCATTTATTTCTTATATTTTTATTTATAATATACACTATTTTGGACCTGGGCACCGGTATGGTTCTATTGCTTATCTGGTGGTTTTCTATTAAAGGTAATTTTGCTAGTTGATCCGCTCTTTCATTACCTCTGTGGCCCACATGTGCCTTTATCCATATCATTATGACTTTAACATTTCTATGAGTTTCAAGTATTTTATACAGTTCTATCAAAATTTCTGTGTTTGAATATATAGATTTAATTTTTTCAACCGTGGATCTGTTGTCTGTATAGATCTTTATTTTATTGTAATTATTATTTACAGCCCATTCCACCGCGGTGACTATTGCCAGTTGCTCTGCTTGGTAAATGCTGTTATATATATTTATACGTTCATTATAATCATATACCGGACTATTTAAGTTATCTATTACCGTGAAAGCGAATGCGGTACCATTTTCCATTTTTGAACCATCTGTATAAATCTTTATGTAAGAATTGTCTATTGTGTCATGTTCGATACTGTCTATTGTAGTGATTTGGTTCCTAATTTTGTAATTGCTATACATTGAGGGAGGAATTATTTTCTCTATTGTATAATTAGCTGGTAACTCTCTATCTTGTAATAGACTGTTTTGTTTTATTGCTCTATTGCATGCAATAGAGCATGTGTGGGATATGCTTGGCCGACGAATTGCAGCCCGTCAACCCCCTCCCACCTGTCTACCGGAACTTCGGAGTGCATTGCTTGATGAGTGGTGTAATATTCCCCAAGATCAGATTGATCATTTGATACTCAGCATGCCTAGGCGTTGTCAGGCCTGTATTGCATCGTCCGGGAGACATACTCCGTATTAACCATCCTACTAACCATGTTATACTGTTTTTTGTAAATAGGTTCTTTTTTGAAATTTGGTCAAGGGAGTAAAACTTGCAATTTTTATTAATTATGTCAAACATATAGCATCTTTTTTGCTCTTTACTTTTTGTTTAATAAATAGACTTTACAAATAAGTCAAATTTGTTTTGCTTCTTTCTCTTTCTTTGCCTGAACTTCATTATCCTTAATTTATGGACATGAGTGTATTTTAATCGTTATATCTCAGAAACGGTGGCTCTTAGGAAAAGAAAGTATTTAGATATTATTTATAGATAATTATCTGATCTACAATTTTTGTCTAAACTAGTTTTATGATAAAACTTACCGTTTTGCTGAAAATCGCGAAAAAACTGTTTTTGTGACCTTTGACCCTGTGAAACTTTTTTTCCAGGCATCGGATCGGTGAGGACTTTTTAGGTTTCATTTATGATGGTGTTTTGAGCAATCCTACCAACTTTGAGCTAGGTGTGAATTTTTGTATCTCGGACGTCTAAATTGACTGGACTAACTGAAGCAAACAGTTTTGCTCTGTAGCTAACTGAAGCTACAGAGCAAAGTGTGTTTTATGATTTTCAAGATTATTTGCAGAAAAGTTTCCAACATTTTAACCTACTATATATTAGGGTGGGCCGAAATAAGCAAAAAAAAAAAAAAATTGTTTTCGAAATCAATTTTGGCATAGTCGGAAAAGTTACGTAATGTGTTAGTTAGAATTCAGAAAAAAATTTCAGCAATATTATACAGTATTTAGCCGCATCCCTGCAGAAGTAGAAAAAAATTCGAAAAAATATGGTTGGAGAAAAAAAATCAACATTTTTACTGGCATACCATTAAAATGTTACATAATGGTTCAATTATAGAGCCTACAAAAATTTATCGATTTCTCTCAATATTTTACCGCACCCCTGGTGCCAAAAATTGGAGAAAAATGAAAATTTTCGGATTTTCTATAAAGCTGTAGTATGAAATCTATTTTTCGAAATTACAATCGATATTATTCTTGGGCCGAGGTAGCCCAGTGGTTAAGGCGCTGGATTCGTAACCGGAAGGTTGCGGGTTCCATACTAAGGTACCGCTAAACACCATCGTGTACATGCGTTGTACATGCACGTTAAATACTTGGTTCCGAAAGTCCTCTCAGCGGTCACTAGCACTTTCCGACGGGTGCCAATATTCAGAAGTCTCTCACCTTCTGACGAGGATCAAAAATTGTGGCGGGAAACTCCGGGAAGGATGTATGTCGCTCTAAACGACACATTCAGTGGCGTGAGCTGTCCTCTCCTGGCAAATAAATAAACATTATTTGATTGATTAAATAGTACTTTAAATAAAAATAAATCTATAATTACTACGTAATTTAATACTACATTTTTTCTAAATATTGCTAACTATATTTATTACTAACATATTGTTTTTTTTTTTTTACACACACAGGAACCAGATTCAAATATACATCTACCAATTTTACATGTATTAATGGTACCAATGAACATTGAATTTATGTGTTGAGTAAATATATTGTGAATAACATTCTTTGTCAAACAATGGAAGTTCTTTTTTTTTACTCGAAGTCTGGCACAAATGTATAAATCTCATTCCATCTCACAACAAATGTTCGTTGCTGCAGCACATCGTTCAACAATCCTTCAACAGATTGCGTGAGACACGGGAATTACCAGAAAGTTACCACTGGACATTGTTCGTCTTCCCACATTCAAGTCTGTTCTTTATATGCGTTGTAAGAGATGTGATTCTGCAACAACACAGTTTGACCAATAACTTAAATCAATATAATCGGCTGCTTCAAAATTGAGTTTAGGAGGATTGAAAACATGTACACAACCCAAATTCTTCGATTTCTTATATCTGACACCAAGAATACGTCCAACTGCAAATTCCCATCAGTCATCGTGCATGACTCAGTTTACTTGGGTTTATTTCACAATCTTTCAGAAACAATCCAATTGGTACAGAATATGAATATGTATACATTTAGGTATGTTACATAGTAACGAGTTGCAACTTAAACATCTTATTCCGAAAATAGGCGATTGAACAAAAGGACCTTAATCATGCTCTGGACTTATTGGATTGCTTCTGAAAGACTGTGAGAAAAATCTAGTTGTCAAATTTGATCAAATTAACTAACCACGTCAAATTGTTTGTTATGCTTGTACATCAGCAATCCAAGTCCATTGCAGAATCTTATAATACTCACAAAATATGTAATGTTAATGGTCCAGTGTGGTTTGCGATAAAAATTAAATCAAACTACCAGTTTGGTGTCCAAAATTTCTAGAAAATGGTATCATTTGCAAAGCAGCATCCAATGTTAAGCAAATTATTTTCAAATAAAGTATATTTTGCTCGCTCCGGAAAACTACTATTATCAATACCACATGATACAACAAAGCACATCCGGTAATTAGCAGTTAGGCGTATTTTCGGTGTCAGATTTAAGACAAAGAAATTGAGTGACGTATGTGTTTTCACGTTTCGAAGCAGACGATTATATTGGTTTAATTGATTGGTCAAACTGTGTTGTTGCAGAGCCACACCTCTTACATTGTATCTAAAGAACAAAAACTTGAAATTAATATCAGACGAACAGTGTCCAGTGCTAACTTTCTGGTAATTTCCATGTCCCACGCAATCTGCTGAACGATGTGTTAAACTAATACCTGAAGCAGCAATGAACGTTTGTGCTGAGACGGAATGAAATGGATGTATTCGTGCCAAGCTTCAAGTAAGAAGAGAACTTCCAATGTTTATCAACAGAGTACAATATTATTCGCAATGCATTTATTCAACATCTAAATTCAATGTGTATTGACAGTTTTAATGCATCTAATATTTGTAGATTTTTAATCTCTTTTCTGTCTGCAGTCTCTTCTGTCTATTTTGAAACAATATGTTACTATAAAGTTAGCAAAAAGTGTTAAATTACTTAATGATTATATATTTATTATTATTTGAAGCACTATTTAATCAATCAAATAATGCCAATTTATTTAATCATTTGCCAAGAGAGGACAGCTCACGTCACTGATTGCGTCGTTTCGAGCTGCATACGTCTTTCCCGGAGTTTCCCGCCACAATTTTGATCCTCGTCAGAAGGTGTGGGACTTCTGAATATTGGCACCCGCCGGAAACTGCTAGCGACCGCCGAGAGGACTTTTGGAACAACAGATAACGTACACTTACACCGCATGCACGCGGTGATCTTTAGTGGTACACTGGTATCGAGTCCGACGCCTTAACCACTGGGCGACCATGGCCCTAAATAATGCCGATTGTAATATCGGGAAATAAATTCCTCCTACAGATTTTTGGAAAATCCGAAATTTTTCACTTTTCTGCAGTTTTCGACGTCAGAGGGGCGCAATAAAATATTGAGAGAAATCAACGAATTTTTTGCAAGCTCTAACTGACCCATTATGTAACGGTATTCCAGTAAACTTTCGAATTATTTTTCCAAAAATATTTTTTCACAAAAATTGATTTTTTTCTGTTTTTGAATGTCTCAGGGGGTGCGGCTAAATATTGAACAATATTGTTGAAATTTTTTTTTAGTTCTAACAAGGCAAAATGTGCAACTTTTCCGCACCATGCCAAAATTGATTAATTTTTTTACTTTCTTGTTCGATCCACATTACTATACACGTTATTTCAACATTCAAATTAAGCGTAATGTACCTTAAAATAATTGTAGATTGTGGTGCAGTAGTTTTTTTTTTCTTTTTTTTAAGCTGACAGTGTTTAGCCCATCAGTTTAAAGGTTAATTTCCTAACTTCCCACATTGTAATTGTTTTTAAAGCTATTTTTTCTATGACAACAAAATAAATAGTATTTCTTTAGAAGTACTATTTCATTACAATTATTTATAGTACACACTCACGGTGGTTTTGGGAATTTTATTCAAAATCCTGCAGTTATATTTAGAACTGTAAATAGGAATCCATAATACTGTTACAAATTTTCGGGGCAACCGTTGTTCTGGTGTTTCAAATAGTTCAAAATTCTTATTCTACGCATCAAATTGTTAAATTTTCCCTTTTCATGCATCAAAATCGGTCAACTAGAACCGGGGATACGGAAGTTTCGGTTTTCCCATTCATTTCTATTGCAGTTTCTAGAAATCTCGAAAAATATTGGTCCTAGGCCTTCGGTAACTTCACTTTTGGGGACTTATTTTTGGCGCCAAATTTGGCGATATTTCACTAAAAGTCGCCAGGCTTGGCGACATTTGGGTCATTTGGAGCAATTTTCCCAATGGGGCTTGTAAAGATAGTTTTTCTGCATTACCATGCATAATACCGTAACATTTCTCTTCTATGACGTCACCAAATTCCCGCTGTAAGTGGAATCTTCGAGAAACACATTCTTCTGGAAGCTTCTTGTGGCTTCTGCGTCGCCTATAAATACAAGCAGGTCAGAGGCCCCAGTGCAGTGTGGATCGAGCTACCGATGTGTACGGTGTTTTGCTTTGTATTGACGCTATAGAAGCACTATTTTCGCTTACTTTTCGAAACTGATTTTTAAGAGCTATGTGTAAATTCTTCATTGTTGAGTCTTGAAGGAGTGTTAGTGTTATCTCTCGTATATTTCCACTGATTTTTGCCTGTGAAAGAGTTTTATTTTGTGTGAGAATTACCGCATTTGTAAAAACCTCTGATCTGAGTGGACTGTTATAAACGAGCTACTGGCTGTTAATGCCTGCGAATTTTACACAGCTGATTGTTCGACGAAATTCTAGAAGCAATAAAGTTTGTGTTCCATTCTGTAAGTGGACTTTTTACTAGAACTTTCTACAACAACTGGACTGTTAGAACGACGAATCCAGGAATTAGCAGAGTATTCTGAAACTTTTGGTGTCAGAAGTGGGATTCTAAAGAAAGACTTTAATTTTCCAATGAACAGTGAATGTTATGTCGGACCAGAAAAATGGAAGAACAATTTCCACAAAAGCTCATGGACATGTTGAAAAAGATAAAATCCGGACATGAAGGGATGAAAACAGAGTTTAAAACAGAGTTGAAAACTAGACCAGAAGATATAGAAGCCGGGAAAGAAGAAATAAAATCAATTTACGACAAAATTGAAGCCGAGCAAGCCGATTTGGAGAAGAAAATTGAAGCCGGACAAGCCGATTTGGAGAAAAAAGTTGAAGCCGGATTGGTCGGATTGGAGAAGAAAGTGGAAGATGGATAAAGAAAAATAGAAACCGGTTAGATGAGTGAAAAGCCACTCACAAAGACATGAAAACTGGGTTGGAGAAAGTGGAGAAAAATCAAGAGGAAATGGACAAAAGAGTGTCACTCCTAGAAGAAAGCCAAGAGAAAAACATGAAAGAATTGCGTGAAGAATTTAAGAATAAAATTGAGGAAAAACTGTATTGGACAGAAAGTGTAGTTTCGAAAATACGCAAAGAATGTGAAGCTAAAATTGAAGAAAAACTGAAAAGTTTAGTAAAGCTGGGAAAAATACCTAAAAACATGAAGCCAAATCCACCAACTTGATAATCCACCAACATGCCCAAAAGGCACTCATGTTGGTGGATTATCAAGATCTGAAGTCTGCTCTTGTGTTCGCAATGAAGCTAAAGGCAGCTCAGCAGGCCGTGAGAAATGATCGGTATGCTGTTAGAGAGGTCACACGGTCCAAGAGCGTGCTGTTAAAGACACAGAGAGCGTCGAGAACAGATTGAAGACACTTGAAGATCTGATGGAAAGAAAATTAAGATCCGGTGGAACGAGAGATAGCGCAAGGAAAGTAAAGAGCTGTAAATGTGGCGTTGAGGGTCCACGTACAAAATTACTGTGGTCGAAAGTCCCCTGACCAGCAGCAGAACTCCCAGAACGCAAAGGAGAGAAATTAGGAGGTGACCATCTCGCGGGGCGGAGGTTGCCAGATATTCAAAAGCTCCACCTAAAAGTCTTACAGATTTCATCAGCGAATGGCGGCAGTAATGGACTATTTGTACTCGGATACATTAATGGTTCTCCATACCACATGTTGATTGATACTGCAACGAATGTAACCATCATAAGAACTGATCTGGCCAAGAAATTAAATTTGAAGACTATCTGGACTCCGCCCTCGCGGACCCTCCAGACTGTCACATGTGACGAGATCGAAGTGGGCGGAAAAGCAGGAGGGGAAATCACATTTGGAAATGCTAGATACGACCATGTGGTATATGTCACCAATATAACGGACACTTTCATTCTCGGACTGGACTTCTTAAAATCCCACAAATTTGGCTTGGACTTTAAAAATAATGAGCTTCAGTCAGACACGGAAGAAATAACTGAGTTCGACATTAAAAATGAAGCAGTTTTACCTATTCAGCAAATAACAGCCCAGACGCACATCACTCTATCGCCAAGGACTGATTCAATAATTTCTTTAACAGTAAAAGAAATCAATAAATTACGGTTCGCCTTACTTGAACACTCAAGCAATAGGATTCTGTCAGAGGAGTACTTCTGGGAACAACACTTGTGGACTTATCGAGAACAAAATGGTCCAGATGGATCAGAAATCCCAGAAATCCCAGATGGAGTAGCAAATGTGACCGACAAGTCGAAGGTGATAAAGAAAAGGGAAGTGTAGGGGACATACACTCCTGTTACCTGCATTAATAAGAACATCAGACAAATGACAGCTAAATCATCTGTGTGTCTGACGAAGGAATTATTACATGACGTGGAGTTAATGGCTGAACGACCATGTGGTATATGTCACCAATATTACGAACACTTTCATTCTCGGACTGGACTTCTTAAAATCCCACAAATTTAGCTTGGACTTTAAAAATAATAAGCTTCAGTCAGACACGGAAGAAATAACTGAGTTCGACATTAAAAATGAAGTGCTGCAGAGAAAGTAATAGCTGAATTTGAAGACCTCTTCTCTCGTACTTTGGGTGACTTTGGCCGTACGAGGTTAACGCAACACAGAATAGATACAGCCAGGCATTCTCCCATCAAGGAAGAACCTTGGCCGCTGCCGTTTGCTAAGCAAGACGAAGTGAGCAGATTTTTAGAGGAGATGCAGCGTGATGACGTCGTCGAGTCATCGACTAGACCCTGGGTCTCGCCGATTGTTTTGGTCCGGAAGAAGGATGGTTCCACCCGGTTCTGCGTTGACTATAGACGTCTTAATGACATTACCAAGAAGGGCAGCTACAATCTTCCCAGGATACTCGACACTTTAACGGGAAATGAATGGTTTTACATTCTGGATCTGAAGAGTGGTTACTGGCAATTAGAAATTCATACCGATGACCGTGAAAAGACTGCGTTCACCTATGGACTGCGTTCACCTATGGACAAAGACTATGGCAGTTCAAAGTTATGCCTTTTGGACTGTGCAACGCACTGGCTACATTCGAGCGTCTGATGGAGACAGTGTTGAGAGGACTTTCCTACGAAGTATGTCTCGTGTATTAGGACGATATCATTATCGTTGGAAAGAATTTTGAAGGTCATCTGGAGAATATCCGAAAGGTGCTGCAGAAATTAAGGGAGGCAAACTTGAAACTGAGTCCATCTAAGTGTAACTTGTTTCGTCGGGAAGTATGTTATCTCGGGCACATAATATCGGCCCAGGGAGTCCGGACCGATCCCAAAAAGACGTCTGCAGTCAAGAACTGGAGTCGTCCTGAGAATGTCCATGACCTGGGAAGTTTTCACAGACTGTGTATCTACTATCGAAAATTCTTGAAGGGTTTTTCTCAATTGCAAGGGCACTTCACAAATTAACTGAGAGTGGACAAAAATTCTTGTGGATTGCAGAGTGTGAGGATGCATTCAACGAACTGGAGACGGCATTAACATCTGCACCGATCTTGTCGTATCCACACCCTGAGAAGCCATTTATCCTGTAAGGAGACCTCACCCAGTAAGGAGAGTGTCGAAGTAGTTTTTTTCCCTGGAGATAGTTGGCCAATATCACGTCATAGCTTACTGGAGCAAGTGCCTGTCAAAGGCAGAACGTAACTATTGCGTTACGAGGAAGGAGTTTCTGGCTATCGTCAAGGCCGTAGAACATTTCCATCATTATCTGTACGGCCGAAATTTCCTGCTCCGAACGGACTATGCGTTTCTAACCTGACTTTTAAACTTCAAGTATCCGGAGGGCCAGATAGCCAGGTGGATACAGAGATTGCAAGAATATGATATAGAAATATGTCATCGGAAAGGAACATCTCATGGAAACACAGTTGCTGTGTCGAGAAGACAATGCATAGAAAGTTGAGGCTATTGCTCCAGGGCAGAGAAAAATTGCCATCTGAAACATCCCGTTGTCCACAAAGTCACACCATCGGCACCATCTCAAGATCCCTGGAGTGACGAAAATGTCCGGACGGACCAGCTGGCTGATAGCGATATCAAACCTATTGTGGAGTTAAAGGAAAAATCCAGTGATAAGCCCAGTTGGCAAGAAATATATCGTCACGTAGTCCGACAACGAAAAAATATTGGGCTTTGTGGGATTCTCTTCACCAAAGAAACGAGTCCTGTACCCGTAAATGGTAATCTGTTCCTCGTTCCAGGATTCCGAAGGTACTAGAAGAGCTGCATAATAGCTTAACTGGGGCGCCATTTTGGCATTATGAAGATTCTGCAGAATGTACGCGAGCTTTTCTACTGAGCTAGGGATCCAGACGATCTTCAAAAATGGTGTCAAGCTTGTAACACCTGTGCTACCCGTAATGGTCCGCAGAAAAGAAGTCGTGGAAAACTACATCTTTACAATGTAGGAGCGCCTTTCGAGATAATTGCCCTCGACATCCTGGGGCTGCTTCCGTGAACTGCAGATGGCAACAACTACATCCTAGTTGTCATTGATTACTTCTCTAAATGGCCCGAAGCGTTTCCTATTCCCGATCAAGAAGCTACGACCGTAGCAGAGGTACTGGTGCAAGAATGGATTTCCAGGTATGGAAACCCTCTGGAATTTCCTTCCGACCAAGGAACGAACTTTACCTCTGCTGTTTTTACACTACTATGCCATTTTCTCGCAATCGACAAAACCCAGACTACTCCTTTACACCCACAATCCGACGGCATGTTGGAGAGGTTTAATCGCACTATTTTGAACAACCTCTCACTCCTGATATCTAGGAATCAAGAGGACTGGGACGAGAAACTCCCCCTCTTTCTGCTTGCCTATAGGAGTGCCGTCGATGAGACTACCGGCTTCACACCTTCCCAGACGCTATTTGGAAGAGATCTTCGTCTTCCCGCTGAACTAGTGTTTGGTTGCCCTCCCGATACGCCTTCATCGCCACAGGAGTACATAAAAAATCTTCGGGCACGGTTTGAAGACGTGCAGGATTTTGCTCGGGAGCGGATCAAACTCAACACGGAGAAGATGAAGACTCGCTACGACACGAAGGCTACAGGACACTAGCTCAACGTAGGTGACAAAGTTTAGCTCTGGAATCCTACTCGACGGAAAGGCCTGTCTCCCAAGCTGCAATCGCCGTAGGGCGGTCCTTACGCGGTCCTAAACAGACTGAACTATGTTGTACGGATTCTTAAGTCACCTAACTCGAAACCAAAAGTTGTTTACTACGATCGGCTAGCCATTTACCTCGGTTGAAATTAATTTTTGAATATTAGACGATGGTCACTATGGAGTAATTCCTCCTTTCTTTCCCGTCTTTCTCTTCTTTTTCTTTTTCTTCAACTCTATTTTACTCAGTACTTACGCCATGTTTAGTGTACATATTTCTAATATATTTTTTTTAATGTGTATTTGTTTAATTTCTTATTAGTGTGTAATTATTTATGATGTTAATTATTTATTTATTACTGTGTATTTGCTTATTGTTTTTATTGATTACTTGCTTAAATTACGTTGTTAAGATCTTGTTAACCCATTAAACGCCGCTATGAGAATTAGATAGAAATTTTTGAATGTATATACATTTTTCACATACATTGCATGCCTCTATTACAGAACAGTAGAATTTTTTTTTTTTAACTCAAAGCATTTAGGAAATATAGCATGTTCCCGTAGCGGGAGCTTTGGCGTGTTATGGGGATAAATGTCTTTCTCCGTTTTGGATACAGCAATTCCTTTTTCTTACGCAGATGCTGCTCAAAACTGTATATATAAAGTAATTATTTTTGTTGTTGATACTATAATGTACGAAATAACCAGCCTGCGAAGTGCCAAACATCTCTTTATTGTTGAAAGGTAGCAAAATCAATCTGGAAATGCTATGACTTATGACTTGGAGGGGAGGCCCAAAAAGGGCCAGGCACCGCGACCACGGGTCTATTATATCATCCCCAAGCAATATAGAAAAGGCCCTACGAAAAGAGCCCAGTAGCAGTTGAGACCATCAGCATAGACCTAATAGACATTTTGTGAAGCTCCCAGGGCTCAATGACTTGGCGCCCAAGATGCTCAAACCTATAATCAGAGAAGTACTCACACTCACAGAGGATGTGTAAAGCAGTTTCCTCCTTAATAAGACAACCCTGACAAGTGGGATCATCGACAACCTTCATTATCTTAAGATGTCTTTTAAGGCAACAGTGCCCAGTTAACAGGCCAATAGCCCTACGGAGACTGGACCTGTTGAGACACAGAAGCTCCTTGCATCTAACACCAGGAAAGCCAAGATTGATCTTTTTGGCCTGCCTCTGGCCATTACACTTAAGCCAGCTGGAATACTGAAGCTTGCTAAAGTGGTTAAACACAGTATCCCTGTAACATTTATTCGAGATACCGAGAACCGGCTCAGGTCCAACAAAAAAAGAGCCAGAGCCCAGCCTGGCAAGAGAATCCGCCATCTCATTACCAGGAATGCCAGAATGACCAGGAACCCAATACAGAGTAACTGGAAATGCTAACTAGTGGAAGGGCGCCAAAGCTCCCGCTGTGGGGACAAGAAATATAAGCGTTCATAACATTCCTTTATAGGAATCTATTCATGCAGGATTTTAAGAATGTTGTTCTTCAAGATGTTGGTTTTAAATATGCATTCTAATTGAAACATTTAAGTGACCATTTATTTTATTTTTTTTTTAGTTTTATATAAGACATAATTTAGTTTTATATAAGACATAATTTTTTTAGTTTTATATAAGACATAATCATAAAGACAAAATTTCACTTTCTTAAAAATTAGAAAAAAACATTAAATTAAAATATATTGTTCCGAAAAAAATATATAACACACCCTATAGTGCAAATGTTTACGTAAAATGTGTATTTCGTAAATTGCGTTAAAATATTTTAAGAAAAAAAATACAATAGTTGTTCCCGTAATGGGAGCTTCGGCGCTTACTGGGTTAAGAGGCATTGCAGGGGCAAATCGGGCAGGGTGTTCCTATCACCATATCAGAATTTCATGATTTTCTTTTATTGTGTTGCCTTACCCAAGGAAAGAACAAATCTGAATATATTTTTGACTTACCTCTTTTAGTTTTGGAGTTATGGGGGGTCAAAGTACCCCAGAGGAGCAACGTCGAATTCATTTAGGGCCATTTTTGCCACTTTATTGTCTCGACTGTGACTGGCTCAGAGGTGCTTCAGAGAATTTTTTCATTTTATCCTATAATATACCTTGTATATTAACATCTCAAATTGAAAATTCATTCGAAAATTGTCAGAGCCCCAAATAAGGGCCCCCCAAAATACCCCCAATTTCATAAAAAATACAGTTTTAAGAATGCTTTATATCCTGGCTCTGACGTGATACAGAAAAACTTTTTGCACACTGCAGTTATATATCTTCATAAAAGTGAATCCAATGTTAAACATTTTTGAAGGCCCCCAGGGCCCACCGGTACGGGGCCCCAAACATGGTCCTTAGCGCTAATTTACGCAATTTCGAAGCATTGGTACAGCTGAAGCCGACTTCCCACAGGAGAACTATTGATATGGTATCAACATAGTAGTTTGATATTATGAAAAAACATTTCTTGAATGTACAACTGTTTCAAAGAAAAATTCCCAAAAGTACCTCCCTATTTGGGACATTCCACTGGCACGCATGAAGACATTTCGGCGTTACTTTTAGAAGTTTAATCGACAGTGGCAATATTGAAAATTAACTTATTCTTCATATATCTCAAATATATCCTCCATATATCACAAATAGTTATTTTACAGGGGCACTCATAAGAATTACATTCGCTGAATGGGGATCCCTACAACTAGTGAACCGATTCGAAAACTCTTTTTACTGATAGAAAGCTACACTATTCCTGAGTATTATAAGCTACCTTTCACCATGTAGCCTAACTAGTTCTTTTACAGGGACATTCAAAAGAATTCCAGCACATAACGCTATATGGACATCTCTGTAACTACTGAACCGATTCTAAAGATCTTATCACTGAAATCTAGACTATTCCTGAGTAACATAGCTTAAAATTCATGCATGTAGCATAATTTACAGGAACACTCAAAATGATTCGTAAACACTGTCGTAACTGTCTCCATTCGCGATTCAAATTTATTCAAATTTTATTCAACTCCATTCAAATTTTTGAACTGTGCAATTATATATCTTCATATAAAGTGAATCCAATGTTAAAAATTTTTGAAGGCCCCCAGGGCTCCCCCGGTATATTTTTTGAAAGCATCACCGTTTTCAAGAAAAATTTAACACAACTCCATGCCAATAGTTCTCATATGCGAAGTCAGAGCCAGCTGTACCTATGCTTCGAAATTGCATAAATTAGCGCTAAGGACAATGTTGGGGTCACCGTATCGAATGGTCCGGGAATTTTTATTTTTTCTGTATCACGTCAGAGCCAAGATTTAAAGCATTCTTTAAAACTGTATTTTTTTATGAAATTGGGGATATTGGGGGGGGGGGCTATTTTGGAGTTCTGCCTATTTTCAAATGAATTTCCAGTTTTAGATGTTAATATTCCAGGTATATTATCAGATTAAAAAAAAAACTTCTCTGAAGCATCTCAGAGAAAATCACAGTCGAGAGAGTAAAATGGCAAAAATTGCCCTAAATTCGTCACTCCTCTGGGGTAGTTTGACCCCCATAACTCCAAAACTAAAAGAAGTAAATCAAAAATATTTGAGATGTGTTCTTTCCTTGGGTAAGACAACACAAGAAAAAAAAATCATGAGATTCGGAGATGCTGATTGAAACTTTCTTCTTTTTTTTATCTGACTTGCTCTTCCGATGCCTCTTACAATGATTGGAATGTAGAGGCCGCAAAGCTGGGGGCTTTCAAAAATATTTAACAATTGATTCACTTTATATGAGGATATATAACTGCACTGTTCAAAAATTTCAAGAGTTTAATAAAATTTGAATAAATTTGAGTGGCGAATGGAGACAGTTACGACAATGTTTACGAATTATTTTGAGTGTTCCTTAAATTATGCTGCATGCATAAATTTTTGGCTATGTTACTCAGGAATAGTGTAGTTTTCAGTGATAAGATCTTTAGAATCGGTTCAGTAGTTACAGAGATGTCCATATAGCGTTATGTGCTGGAATTCTTTTGAATGTCCCTGTAAAAGAACTAGTTAGGCTACATGGTGAAAGGTAGCTTATAATACTCAGGAATAGTGTAGCTTTCTATAAGTGAAAAAAGTTTTCGAATCGGTTCACTAGTTGTAGAGATCCCCATTCAGCGGTATGTAATTCTTATGAGTGCCCCTGTAAAAGACTATTTGTGATATACGGAGGATATATTTGAGATATATGAAGAATAAGTTAATTTTCAATATTGCCACTGTCGATTAAACTTCTAAAAGTAACGCCAAAATGCCTTCATGCGTGCCAGTGGAATGTCCCAAATAGGGAGGTACTTTTTGGGATTTTTCTTGGAAACAGTTGTACCTTCAAGAAATGTTTTTTCATAATATCAAACTACTATGTTGATACTACAACTGCATGTCAATAGTTCTCCTGTGTGAAGTCGACTTCAGCTGTACCAATGCTTCGAAATTGTGTAAATTAATGCTAAGGACCGTGTTTGGGGCCCCGTACGGGGGGCCCTGGGGGCTTTCAAAAATTTTTAACATTGGATTCACTTTATATGAAGATATATAACTGCACTGTGCAAAAAAGTTTTTTTGTATCACGTCAGAGCCAAGATCTAAAGCATTCTTAAAAGTGTTTTTTATGAAATTGGTGGTATCTTAGGGGCATAATTTGGGGCTATGACAATTTTCGAATGAATTTTCAATTTGAGATGTTAATAAAAAAGGTATATTATAGGATAAAATGAAAAAATTCTGTGAAGCACCTCTGAGCCAGTCACAGTCGAGACAATAAAGTGGCAAAAATGGCCCTAAATGAATTCGACGTCGCTCCTCTGGGGTACTTTGACCCCCCATAACTTCAAAACTAAAAGAGGTAAATCAAAAATATTTCAGATTTGTTCTTTCCTTGGGTAAGGCAACACAATAAAAGAAAATCATGAAATTCTGAGATGGTGATGGGAACTTTTTTCCATTGACCTGCCCTATATGCGTTTGCAACGGCTCTTAAATGTTATACACTGTACATATTTGTGTGACATCCTAACTGGGGATTGTACTGCCCGGGACGTGCAGTAATTGGGAAGGGGCCAATGTTACGAATTTTCGGGGCAACCCGCTGTTCTGGGGTTTCAAATAGTTCAAAATTCGTATTCTGCGCTCCAAATATTTAAATTTTACCTTCTGTTGCATCAAAATCGGTCAACGAGAACCGGAGATGCGGAGGTTTCGGATTTCCCATTCATTTCTATTGCAGTTTCTGGAAATCTCGAGAAATAGTGGTCCTAGGCCTTCGCTAACGTCACTTTTGGGGACTTATTTTTGACGCCAAATTGTCAATATTTCGCCAAAAGTTGCCATGCTTGCTGACAATTTGGTCATTTGGAGTGGTTTTCCCAATGGGGCTTGTAAAGATATTTTTTATGCATTCCCTTGCATAATAGCCTAACATTTCTTTTCTATGACGTAATCAAAATTCCCGCTTTAGTTGGAATTTTCGTGAAATACATTCTTCTAGAAGCTTCTTGAAGCTTCTGCGTCTATATATGCATATTATGCATAGGACTACGTAGCTTTTGTGTATACGATAAATACAAGTATGTCAGAGGCCCCAGTTCAGTATGGATCGATCTCCCGATGTGTACGGTGCTTTGCTTTGTATTGACGCTAAAGAAGCATTATTTTGCTTGCTTTTCGAAACTGATTTATAAGTTCTGTGTGCAACTTCTCCATTTTGGAGTCTTGAGGGAATGTTAGTGTTATCCCTCGTATATTTCCACTGAATTTTGCCTGTGTAAATGTTTTATTTTGTGTGAGAAATACCGCATTTCTGAAAGCCTCTGATCTGAGTGGACTGTTATAAACGAGTTACTGGCTGTTAGTGCCTGTGAATTTTACACAGCTGATTGTTTGACGAAGTTCTAAAAGCAATAAGGTTTGTGCTCCATCCTGACAAGTGGACACTTTACGAGAACTTTTTACACCTACTGGACTTTTAGAACGACGAACCCAGGAATTAGCAGAGTATTCTACAACAATACCCTCCTCTCTTCCAATTAAAAAAAAATAAATTCAAAATTTAAGTGCACATTTGCATGCAAATCTTATCCCCCCACTCCCTACACACACAATTTTAAGTTTTTAAAATGTAGAGCAAATGAAATGCATTAACACTTCTTCCTTTTTTTTTGGATAACCTAATGCTCATCACACCTTTCAATTTACAGGAATTTTAGTCATTTAGCTAGCGTAGCACAGCACGAATTACCTCCAATCTTCACGAGAAAAATAGTCATACATACTTTTTAACAGGTACTTTATGGATATTTTAATAAGAAAATCCGTTATATGTTTAACTGAAGTGCCTGAATATTATGATAAGAATGCTTCTGTTAAACAGAATATTTTTTGTCTCAAAAGGGAGCCTGCTTATGGTCTTTGTATGGAGATTTTAATGGGATAATCCAATACCTTATAGTAACAAGACTTATTTCCCCTCTGTAATTTACCTGCCAGAAAAGAAAATAATCTTTTTCTACCTTGAATATTCTCTACGAAAGACGATTGTTTTCCTCACAGTTTTTATTATTCTGAAAGTTAGTTCAGTCAAGTAACTTCAAGGATTTGTGAGGCATTGTAGTATATATTTCAAAGGGCGGTCACTCTCCGAAAAGGTCAAGAACAACAACGGAGAGATCAAAAAATAGGGTAGTTTTAGGTTGCGTAAGCAGAATTTTAATTAATGGGTGGTTTCCTCTCTTGAAAAAGTCAAGTCGGGGATTTCAATATGTGGTAGTGGCATGCCTTCCTACATTTATATTTTAGATGAAAGTGCTTTGCTTCTTTAGAAAATCTTTTGACTTAGCAGACGTTTAATACTAGCGTCACGTACGATCGTAATCAAACTTCAGAAGCACTTGAACAGGCTTTTCTGAAATATTGAATGCATTTGTAGTTTTAGAGATATAACTTGAACGAGTGAAGGAAAAATACTAGAACTATTCTGTTCATATTAAAAACACCCAATAAAGTTGGTGTTAAGAACAACTTAAAAATAAATTTCTTTGTTTAAACATACATAAACAGAAATAAGAGCTGTACTTGGGTAATTTTAAAAATTCCGTGCCATTTGCTGTTCGTGTGTAAAATATATTTTTACACGATATCAGAAAATCTAAATGATTTTTCTTTTTATCATGGTTTTTATCAGACAGCATCCAGTACTGAAACTATAGATTAAAAACATACTGTTTAAGAATTTTTTTTTTAAATAAAGGAGTATAAAAGGAAATAGAAGATGCTGAAATATAGTTGTATGAATCATAGAACATAAAATGTGTTATGCAGAATTGCTGCCCCAAAAGTTAAATTTCTGCCCTAAAATGTTTTAACATTGTGAAATAGAGTTTAAATTACATTATGAAAAGGTTTTGATAAAAACACAAGAATTTTGATAATTAAATATAGCTGTCCTGACATTGATGTTATGTCTGTTACCATACATTATTTTCAACTTTTTTTAAAATAAAATTGAAGTTTGAGAATAGCAACACCTGTTTACTATTAATGCATGGTCGAAAAAGAAATATAATCAGAATTCTCGAGTTTTTGGCATTTGGCTAAAAAAAGAAAAATGCTATTTGTGATAAGCATTTTTATTGCACGTCATGTTTGTTACCTTAATTAGTCGTATAAAATATATTTATCCATTTGTCAATTCAGATGATAATTTAGATCAGATTTTTCTTAGTCTAAATTAATGTCTCTTTTCATCTTCTTGTGGAATTATTTAGACTTAAGAATTTTTGTTCTCTGAAATGTCATGTCTGTTACTGTAATAAGTAACAGGCATGACAAACAAAAGCTTATTTAAAAAATGGAAAATATTTCATAATTGGGAAAGACTATATTATATGGACAAAAGGACTCTACACTTATGTAATATATTACTTTTTATAATGTTTGCTAAACATAAGTGTACAAATTTCAAAGAAAATGTCTGTTAACAGACATGACAAATTTCTTCAAGTCTGATAATGGAAAAATCGAAAAAAGTTTAAAAGACAAAATGAATAAATAATACTCAAATAATGTTCAGAAACAAGTGTGACGAAGTTCACATATTTTTCGCGTCTTAAAATAATGTTCCTATGTTTCGTCTTTCTAAATCAAAATTACGTATTCCGTATTAATCTCTCTCCACTTTGTTTTTTCGGCTCGATAAAATATTCTTTCCTTTTGCGCGACGCTATGTCTGGGATTTTTCGGGGTTTCCCTTCTAAATTAATTTCGCTTTAGCATATGCTGTGTTAGTTCATAGCGCCTCCAGGTCTCCGTCGGTGTTTTCTCACGGGGTTGTAGCCTTACGTATTGGCATCCGCCAAATTCTGGCACTTCTGTCTTGGCATAAATCATTTAAATCCGTTTGTTTCAAATTTTTATATTGTTTACGCCTACCGGACGATGGTTGTCACGTGGGGCAGTGGCTTATGAGTGCTCATATTTTACTCGCGAACCTGTAGTGAGCTGGCAGTTTTGTAGGAAGATTTGAAAAGACTTCTCGAT
The DNA here is from genome assembly GCA_038373885.1 of Cheiracanthium punctorium. Classification (NCBI taxonomy): domain Eukaryota; kingdom Metazoa; phylum Arthropoda; class Arachnida; order Araneae; family Cheiracanthiidae; genus Cheiracanthium; species Cheiracanthium punctorium. The sequence goes on along the minus strand of JAWZYV010012402.1, from coordinate 39,744 downwards.
TGCTCTCCGTCAGAGGAGGTTGTGTTCGTTTTTTTTATGGAACTCCGGCATGCCGTGTGGCCGGAACAATTAGATATGTTCCTGGTGTTGAAACAATGTGCGGTGTGTAATTGAACTTGTTTCTTTAATAGCTGTTTTGTGAAGATACCTACAATAAAGTGCAGCTTTTTTTGTGTATTCCAGTTGTCCGTCAGTTTTTCTCAAATACCTTTTGTACACTATACGTCATGTGAGCGGCCGAGGGAACGTTTCTCTTAATCGTCCTCCGACAACTCCCTCATATAAACTTGGTGCGTCATGACCAGCTCGTTTTCACGAGTAGTTGTTCCCGGCACATCACCGGCTGTCGGAGTTTCCGTTTGCCAGTGTAAGAATGTTTAAAAAATATATATATATGTAGAAAAAAAAAAGAAACTGTTCCTTCTTAAGCAAAACAAATGTTCTGTGGACTCTCCCGTCTCCATGTCATCGGAATTTTGATTACCCAGCGGTGTGCGACCGAAAAGAATTTGCTGATACCTGTGCCTACTAGCCAGCGGTGTGTATGACGCTCAGGAAATCGAAAGTCATAGACTAGTATTGTTCTCCGTGTCTACATTTTCCGTAGTGACCGTTCCGGTGTTACGATGCTCTTCTGGTTTCGCCGCCCTGTGTTTTTCAGCTACCAGTATTTGTTGTTCCTATGTTTCCTGTAGCGGAAACCGAAAGACGAGTGTGGTGTTCAGAATTATGTGTGTTTTTATAATGGATTCGGAACTTTTATGTGTGTCACAAGGATAAATGTTTTGATTTTCATTCATAAGAGGATAATTTTTGCGTTTTGTGTGTTTTATGTCATTTTTGTAGGTAAGTCATTTATTTTTATTATTGTAGAATGTCTAAAATTTCTGATTTTTCTGTTAATATTCCATCATTTGATGGTAATGCCGTAGAATTAAAACATTTCTTTGGTATATTGGAAGACTTAGCATCTTTAAACAAATGGTCAGAAGAAAAAACTATTTTGTATTTCAAGACTAAACTAATTGGTCCAGCATTACAGTTTTTTATTGAAAATGAGGTTGTAAATAAAGCGAGAGATTTTGATGTAATTAAATTAGAATTTGAAAAATATTTTTGTAATAATGAAATTCTAGCTCCAGTAACCGAGCTTAATAATTTGATATTTGAAGATTTTAACTCTGTAACTGCTTTTGTTCATCGATTAAATGTTTTGGTTTCTAAGGTATATAAAATTAAGGATTCTCAAGCTCTTGATGATATTAAATATGTTGAATTGATGTCGGCTTTGCCATCTAACATTAGAGTTAAAATTTTGGAGGATAACATAACTGACTATTCTAAAGCTGTTGTGCGTGCCCAGCAATTACAAAATATTACACAATCTGAATCACTTGTTTTGGCTAATCAACAAAAAGCCCCAGTGTTTGCTATTTCTGAAAAAATTGAAGAATTAGCTTCAAAAATTAATGATTTGACTTTTGAAAATTCTACTTCTGGTTCTGCTGACACCAATCGTAATGCTTCTGCTTCTGAGCAACGGAATTTTTTCAGACAACGTAGACCTCATAATGCACAGTTTAAAAACAGAAATACAGTTTTTCAAAATTATGACAGAAATAGAGGTCAATGTAGTATTATCTGCCAATTGTGCTCCGGCAGACATCATTCTGCACGCCAGTGTAGAAAATTTAAAGTTTTGGACAATACTCCACAAAATAATAATTTTGGTCGTCGACCCAACTTCCGAAATTCAGGAAGAAATTTTTCTAATGACTGTAATTTAAACTAATTTCGAGGTGTGATTTGACTGGTGGGAACACATCTCGTTCTTTCATACATACACCAGACAATTTCCCAATTTTGTCTAAAAATTTACCAAAAGTGTCTAATGAGCGTAGAGTTCGTTCTTGTTCGACTCAGACTATTGTACCTGTTACCATTGCTGAATCTAAATATGTACAGACTGATAATATTTTTGAAGATGAAAAACGAAATGAATATTTTATTGCAAATGTGAACAATGATTGTAATTTATTACCAATAATTGAAGTGATGGTGAATAAACAAAAACTTAAATTCTTGATTGATACTGGTAGTTCTATTTCTTTGCTTACAAGGGATGTTTTTAATGAAATTAAATCTAAAATCAATTACAAACACCTGGCTTCTTCAGTCACTATATCTACAATTAATTCAAAAATAAAATTCTCTGCTTGTATTAAATTAACCTTTAAAATTAAATCAATGTTTTTTCACCACTGCTTCTATATTGTTGACATTCCAGTTAATGAACATTTTGATGGTATTTTGGGTTTTCCTTTTTTAAGAGAAAACAATATTTCAATTGATATGAAAAATTCTTGTCTTATGGTTAATGATTTAAAGGTATATTTTCTAAATAATAAAGACTCTAGCAATATGCATGTGTGTGCAACTGATAATAATGAAAAAGGTCCTAATTCATTTAAAGTAAATGACAATTCTGTTTATCTATGTCAAAAGGTCATTTTAGAACCGGATGAGCATATTTATGCTCAGGTTTGTTGTGATAATAAGTCTAGCACTGAATATTTTCTTTTTTCACCAAATGATGCTGAAAATTACATTTCTTATGAGGCTTGTTATTTAAATGAACACTTTAATCAAAACAAAAATGGTAACAAGTGCTCTCAAAAATTTTCTATATTTATTCATAATGTATCTGAACAGAAAATTCATTTAAATAAGAATACCAAGATTGGTAATATTTATGATATTGATGAAGTTAAAGAAAGAGACCTAACCGATGATTCTGAGAATTTTCAAATGTGTAATTTAATACAGCCTTCATCAGAAGTGCTTAATAAAAGAAAACAGCAATTAACTTCATCTGATTTTGACTTAGCACATTTGGAATGTAATGAACAATGTGAATTAAGTAGTTTATTACTAAGCAATTTTGCTGCTTTTTCAAAAGATATGCCTACTTTAGGACACACTGACAGAGTTATTCCTGTGTTGAACTTTACTAATGATTTTCCAATAAAAACATTGCCATTTCCAATTCCTCAGGCTCTTCAAAGTGAAGCTAAAGAGCAAATAGACCAATTACTGAATGCAGGTATAATTGAACGTAACTGTTCTGAATGGGCATGTCCTGTAATTTTAGTAAAGAAAAAGCCTGACTCTTCTGGCAAACAAAAGTATAGGTTAGCCCTTGATTTGCGTATGTTAAATTCTGTCATACAAGGTTCATCATATCCTTTACCTAAAATTCAGACAATTATTTCTAATCTATCAACATATAAATTTTTCACCAGTTTAGATTTACAACAGGCTTATCATCAAATAGATTTACCAAAAGATTTACAAGATAAATTAACTTTCACTTCTCAGTTTGGCTCATTTAAATATAAAAGAATGGTTTTCGGTTTGAAATCCGCTGCCTCAACTTTTCAGGCTCTTATGGATCTTTTACTAGACGAGGTTAACTCAGATGGAATTTTCGCATATCAGGATGATCTTATTATAGGATCACATTCTTTTGAAGACACTGTACATAAACTTGAAAAAGTTTTATGTAAATATAATTTGACACTTGCTCCTACTAAATGTTCTTTTCATAAAACATCAACAAACTATTTGGGTTTTCATATTGAAAATCATTTTATCAAGCCTATTCAATGTAACATTGCAAAAGTTGTTTCTTTTCCAACTCCTACAACAAAAAAACAATTAAAACGCTTTATTGGTTTGGCAACTTTTTACAAACACTTAATTCCTGCATTTTCTGAGTTATCTCAACCTTTGATTCAATTAACTACTCCTAAAGCTAAATTTGTTTGGACTTCCACACATGAACAAAATTTTCAAAAGATGCAACAAATATTTTTCTCTGAACCTATGGTAAGACTTCCTGACTGGAATAAGACTTTTTATTTAAATACTGATGCTTCCAACATTTCTATAAGTGCTTGTCTTTTACAAATGTATGGTAATAAACTACTTCCAGTTGCTTATTTTTCCAAATCGTTAAATAAAGCTGAGCAAAAGTATCCTGCTCTTAAGTTGGAACTAATGGCTATATATAAATCTGTTAATGCCTTTAAATATTATTTGTATAATAGACATTTTATAATTCTTTCTGATAGTGCTCCTTTGAAAAGATATAAAAAGACTACCAACCCAGCTGACATAATCACAAGGTGGTTACTTGAGTTGTCAGAATATTCATTTAGTTTTCAGCACATTGCCGGATCTAAAAATGTACTTGCTGACTATTTATCTAGGAAGAACTTTGAAAATAATACTGAAACTCTTGACAGTAATCCTCAGTTAATTTATGATAAAGGTGTTATACCAATTGTTGATAATGTTCCTAAAAATAATGAATATGTGAACTTTTTAGTTACAAAAAATTCAAATAGTACTGATCCACTGTTGGAAATTTCAAATGAAACTTTTTTCAGAGAGCAAAATGCTGATCCTGAGTTGTCTGTCATTTATAATGAAATTTTAAGTAAGGGTTCCTCTGCAACTCATCCTGCCTTTTTTATTCATCCAGAAACTATGTTATTGATGTGTGAAAAGTATAATGTTCATAATCAAACTTATCATCATGTAATTGTTGTTCCACATTCGTTAAAAGCAAAAGCTTTAACAATTTCTCATCTGTCACATTATGGTTTAAAAAAGACTTACGAATTTCTAACAAGGAAGTATTTTTGGAAAGGTATTTATACTGATACTGTCAATTTTGTTGCCTCTTGTACTGTATGTTTACAGGTGAAACATCATCCTACTCGACCTGCTCCTTTACAACAAACATACACACCAACTTATCCAGGACATACTATTGCTATTGACCTTGTTGGTCCCTTCAGTAATGGTCGTACTGTTCTAACAATCACTGATCATTTCTCTCGCCATATGGAGCTTGTGCCTCTTACTTCTACGTCTGCTAATGTAATAGTCGAGGCTCTTTTTAAATATTTTACAACATTTGGCCGTCCTGCAGTGATTTTGTCAGATTTAGGGCCACAGTTTGTTGCCTCAATTTATAATCATTTTCATGACAAACTTGGTATAAAAATTAATCATTCTTCGGCTGGTCATCCACAATGTAATTCGATTGCTGAACGCATAAATACTTCCATTAAATACTCTGTAAATTCTTTATTACTTGATGGCCACAACTTCGAACATGCAATTTTAATTCACAAATCTTTGTATAATGGTTCAACACATTCAACTACTGGTTTTACACCCAATTTATTAAATTTTGGCAGAGAATTATCACTTATTTTTGACACATTTAACTTTGAGACAACTCCGCCAAATCTTAATGACATACACACTTATAAATTAATGCAAGAATTAGACTCTATTTATAAGAAAGCTTATCAAAACATTATTTCTTCACAAACGATTCGCTTTCAGAGACACTCACAACATGCTAGGCTCAGAGATTTAAATGTAAATGACATTGTTTATAAAAAGTCTTTGGATAAATTTAAACCTAAATTCACAGGTCCTTATGTGATCACTGAAAAACACTCACCTGTTTCTTTCTCTATTAGACGTTTGCAAGCTCCCCATCTCGAACCTCAGAGAGTACATATTGATAGATTAATTTTAGCTCCTCCACGTTCTGAATATCTTTCTTTACATAGTAATAATCACTACCATAATGGTGTTACAGATAATTTTAATCTACCTACAACTTCACATAATCAGTATAATTTAAGACCTAGAAAGTAGATGCATGTTTTCGTTTTAGTAATGGCGTGTTTGTGAAGGTGCCCACAGACACTTCCTTGCTTTGTACACTGTTGTATAATATCTTGTTTGTATCTGGCTGGTCCAGTATTTTTAAAGATGTACACTTCAGTATACTGTATGATATGTATCTCTTTTTCATGAAACTTAGTTAATAAAGTTGTTGTTAATATTAAAAAAAAAAAAAAAAGAGGAACAATAGTTTTCTGTAGGTGAGCTAATGGTTGTTGGGAATCATTTCTTTTGTTGGTGTCATGCTTTTTTTTTCTTATTGGCAGTCCCTTTTTGTAATTTTCCCTGAAGCTAAGTCGTTCCAAATTTACAAGTCCCATGCGCCCCGTTGTTGAGAAGAGATTTAGCTTCTGTTCACATGTGCTTTTTGCACTTTTGTAAGTTTTAACTTACACTTTCTCACACTGTCACTTTGGTCTCCATGTTTTGCTACACATATAGGTGCTACTTGACATTCTTTTCCCCCCCTGTCGGAACTTGAATGCCTTGTGCATGCCTCGCCCGTGCCCCCATAGGATACTTGTTACGCTCGCGTTTTTTTTTGGTAACAAGATTAACTTTTGATGCATTGTCAACCTTGTCATGCATCCGTCTTTTGTCGCTGTGTCAGCACAATTAACTTTTCTTTTTCTTTTCTACACAATTTAATGGGTTTTTCTAACCTGCACCTTCTTTACACACACAAACATACATTTTTCTTTTGTGTTTACCATTTTTTTGCAAATATTGTTTATGTTCATGTTTCGTCTGTTTGAAAATTTCCTGTTTTTGGTCACAAAATCTTAATTTGTTTTGAAGCTCATGTTTAAAAAAAAAAAATATTTATATATGTTTTGATATTTTTATTCATTGAAAGTTTTTATTATGTTTTTCACGAAGTAAATTGTGTTTGATATTAAAAAAAAATGTATTAATAAATAAATAAACAAACTTTAAGAAAAAAGAGAGAGTTTGTTTTGAAAGTTGATAGCAATACCTGTACTGCAACTAAATTGCATTGGACACATTTCAGGTATTTGATTGCAATCATTTTGACTTGATTTATTTAAATTATGTCATGACTTTTATTAGAATCTTCTTTGACATTCATTTAATTAAAAGCTTCATCTTTGAACTTTATTTTAAAATTTAAACCTGATTAAGTGCACTAAGTATATTTGAGATTTGTTGATAATATTGAGAAACTTTCATTTCTTATTTTGCATGGACGTTGATAATGCAAAGGACTTTGAAAGTAAATGTTTTTGCACGTGCAAAGTTATCTGCAAAGTTATCTGCAAAGTTATCTGCAATGTTATCTGCAAATGTTATCTGCAATGTTATCTGCAAAGTTATCTGCAATGTTTTCTGCAAAGTTGTTTTTATAAAGAGATCTCACATTTATGACGTCATATGTACATATATTATTTTGAATATTCAAGGTTATTTTTCTTTAGTTTCTGCACATGTGTAATTTTGATATGTAATGGATAATTGAATCGTTTTATATTGTTTTATTTGTAGCAGAATATTGTTGATATTTTTGCAAATGGTATTTTGTGATGTATTTTATAATTTGTTATGTTATTTGGTATTGTATTTTTGTGATGAGCCCTCATAAGCGCTGCATGTTAGGCTTTCTGTTTAATTCAAGGGTTAAAGTTCTTTGTTTAAAAAAAAAAATTCTGGCGTCAAAATTTTTTTTTGTTGGGCTGTGGAGAGATATATGTGACGAAGTTCACATATTTCTCGCGTCTTAAAATAATGTTCCTATGTTTCGTCTTTCTAAATCAAAATTACGTATTCCGTATTAATCTCTCTCCACTTTGTTTTTTCGGCTCGATAAAATATTCTTTCCTTTTGCGCGACGCTATGTCTGGGATTTTTCGGGGTTTCCCTTCTAAATTAATTTCGCTTTAGCATATGCTGTGTTAGTTCATAGCGCCTCCCGGTCTCCGTCGGTGTTTTCTCACGGGGTTGTAGCCTTACGTATTGGCATCCGCCAAATTCTGGCACTTCTGTCTTGGCATAAATCATTTAAATCCGTTTGTTTCAAATTTTTATATTGTTTACGCCTACCGGACGATGGTTGTCACGTGGGGCAGTGGCTTGTGAGTGCTCATATTTTACTCGCCAACCTGTAGTGAGCTGGCAGTTTTGTAGGAAGATTTGAAAAGACTTCTCGATTGCTCTCCGTCAGAGGAGGTTGTGTTCGTTTTTTTTATGGAACTCCGGCATGCCGTGTGGCCGGAACAATTAGATATGTTCCTGGTGTTGAAACAATGTGCGGTGCGTAATTGAACTTGTTTCTTTAATAACTGTTTTGTGAAGATACCTACAATAAAGTGCAGCTTTTTTTGTGTATTCCAGTTGTCCGTCAGTTTTTCTCAAATACCTTTTGTACACTATACGTCATGTGAGCGGCCGAGGGAACGTTTCTCTTAATCGTCCTCCGACAACTCCCTCATAACAAGGTATGTTTTATATTATGGATCTGACCGATTCTATTCTAATTCCTATTTTTTATTTATCTTATTTTTCATAGTATAATTAGCGATGGAATAGTGTGTGGGCCCTTCCTGTTTTTCAAATTTAACTAGACTGAGCTACAGCAATCCCAGGTAGCACAAAAATACTGCCTAACGTCTTACTGATATAGGCCAATATTTTGAAAGTCTCTGAATGTCGTACATCGAATTTACAACATCTGCCGATATTGGCAGACATAAAATCAAATTATTCCTTTTAAAAACATTTTAAAGAGTTTCTTCCATTAGTTTATAATCTTATAACTCAGAAATATTATCCTAAAAATTATTTTTTTATTCTAGCCCTTTTTTAAGAGATAAACTTTTTAATATTGTATTGGTTAATATTAGCGAATATTTTAGAAATGATATTACGTTTACAATGTTAAACAATATTTGTTTACATAGTTAAAAAGGATGCTGTGTTCACGAGATTCAGTGATGTCTGCCAATATTCAGAAAATAATATTTTTACAACATTCAGAATTATCTGTTCACAATCATAAAAACATTATTTCGGAAACATAAACATAACTTTAATGCAGCTTTGAGGTATAAAATGTATTATCAGGTTGTAACGAAAGTTTTCCGCCAGATTTGCTTGGGTCAGCTCACTCAGTACCCAGCTATTGACCTTATATGTCAAGTTTATGCGATGCTTAGCGCCACTAATGGACATGACACTAAAGTCTAACTCTTTTAGAATATTTTATCTTCTTCCACAAATTCTCGTAGTCGGGCCACATCAGCATCAGTAGTCCGGTCAGAGCGCTCTGCTTCTTTACTATCCTAGTCCTCGTTTTTGAACTTTCGGTGCCAAATCTTCACAGTGCCATAAGATACAACAGTAGTACCTTAAGCTGTACACATGATTCAGTGTCATTCTGTAGCTGACCTTTTGCGACAGAACTGAGAGTAAATGATGGATCAATCTGGTAACGTGGTAGTTCCATTTCAGAAACCTTATATTTAATCATAACGATATTGTTTTACGGATTTCACAACACAGTGCTCTAAAACAAATCTTTTTCTTTCAAATAACAAAAATCGTTTTACAAAATATTGGCAAAGACACCAACGCGAACTGCTTGTGCAGCCAATACTTGGAGTGGCGGAAAACTTTCGTTACAACCTAATACAAACCTCTGAGTATACATACCTTTTCAAATTATGAAGATTCCAATTAGTAAAAGAGGTGTTTCAACAACCAATTTTATTCTCACCAGTTCAATTTTATTCTCCCCAGCTGGTCCAAAAATCTTCTTTTTGGTGCTAAAGGACTGCGCAGCAAGTGCAGCATAGTTTATTTTTTAAGAACAGAACTGTAGCTTTATTTTTTCCAGCAAAATAACAGGCGTGAAACAGAATTGCAATTATATCTGCTCCACATACCTGCTACTCAGCTAGTAAAAGCTAAATGTACGAGTAGCTTCTGCCTTCAAAAGAAATTTAATGACATGCATGTAAGCCAAGAGTAATGTGAATAACCATTTACCGAACTATCACTTTGTACATACTGCAGAAAACAAAGTTAGGTTTTACTGTTAACTAAATATAATTTAAAAAAGATACATACACAAGATAAGATAAAGAACATATACAAAACATTACCGAATATGGTACAGTAAAACACAAGAAATTAAGTAGTAACTAAAAAAATAAAACAAGAGTAATATAAAAATAATTATTTTAATCCCACTAGTAATTTTTATCAGTTATGTTTAGTAATACTAATATAACATACCTGATAAGATACGGCCGTGCTAAATGTGCATTGAATTCACAGATGTATACATTGTTTACATTCGTCAGCCGGTAAATCATTAGGCTTAGGCGATTTCCACGGCTTTCGAAGTACTAATCATATTTATTATAATTCGAACAGCTTGAAATTATGCAACTGGTGCAGTGTATGATACCGTAACAGAAAATATCCCTTAAAAGCATTTTATAAGTATTGACTCGCTAAAGCAATGACATGATGTTTTGTTTACATTGGGAAATTCTAGACATACCTTTGACAGTGACTATTTTCGTGCATCAAAAATCTTTAAACTGCACTAGAACTTTAGATTACAATTCTTTCATACATTTTAGATTACAATTTTTTCATTATGTTTCATTAGTGTTTATGAAGTTATTACATCTCACATTTCAAATAAACATTACTAGACCCTCTTCTGCATGTAGAAACATAACTTTAGAATGTTTAGAATTCAAAATTTAATGTCGTAATCCTTAGCGCATAGGTTCAAAAGAATCTTTGGCGTCTTTCGAGGTATTCCAAATTTCCCAAATCTTCAAAATCGCACTTCGAGATGCTTAGGTTCAAATCAAGTACTTGTACAGTAAATAAATTTGGCGGAGTCACAGCTTTGCTGAGCCCATGGATGGCTGAACTTCACTGCGCATTCGTTGAGCAATGTTTTGGATGCTAATCCTCTGAATTTGGAGGAATAATTTTCGCGTGCTAGCTCGGCTTTAGTCCTGGTGCTAATCATCTTGTTTGGCGTGGTGAATAAAATTTTTCAACTAACCCTTGATGTAGCCCTTCCTGACGTGCTAGCACGTGCATCAAATGTTTGGTGAATAAGGGTATTAAGAGGGGCTGACCAATGAAACATCGACGAGGAGAATGTAATCGATTCTCCAACATGCATTTCACTCTTCCGGGCATGATAAATATACCATGTGTCTTTTTTCGTAAAACATATGAAAAGACGCAGCTTGAGAAAGAATCAGGACAAAAGTATTCTGGAAAACGAGGAAGTTTTAACCATTTATGTCCCGACGGGACTTTAAAGTCCCATCAGTAAAATTGCTTAACAGGACATAAATCTGCACTAAATTCCCTACTAGGTCTTTAATTTTTTTTTCTTGCACTTTAGTGCTTAGTAGGAGATGTTTGTAATACGTAAAAACATTACTTAAATGAGATATTTCCAATACTATATAAAAAAGAGTCAAACTGATTTTTTGGAGAAATAAATTAATTCGGGGCATAAAGGGTTAAAGTAACAAATAATAATAAAGTAAACCAAGCAACTGGAAAAAGCGTAACAGAAAGCGATATAGTCAACCTTTTATGACCCGACATAAATCCAGCGACTTAAATTAAAGAACAATCTCATAATTGCTTTTAAAAATCCTATTACACTTAAAAACGAGAAGTGGAAAACGTATTTTAAAATAATTTTTCAAATAAAAGTCTAATTCCTAATCTCTGTTTCAGTAGTAAAGAATATTTCTCGCCTAAAAACTAAGGCTGTCAAAAAGCTTTTGAAGGTAAATTTTGTCCTATAAGTCCTTTTAACTGCATTAATTTCGAAAAAAAAAAAAACATTTACAAATTCAACTGAGGAAATTTCAATAACATTCAAGTATCCATTTTTGTAACAGCCAACTAAAATAAAATGTGTGCGTCAATGTTCCGAATTCACACATTCCCATGAGTTAAAATAATTTTATTCAACTTAAAGAATCAAAAGATGTTTATAGGATGGAGTGAAAAAAATCGAAATTCCTATAATCAAAACGTAACAGCGCGGGAAAGTTGCCATTGGTAATTACAAAAAAATCTGCAAAATATTAAACTAAACGGTTAATATTTTTTTGCCATCGCAAGGGGCTTGAAGTTCCAAAAAACCGTAAAAAACATGGTTTTTACAAAAATATATATAAATTATCGACGCCTAGTATTGCATTTTCTAACAGAGCATAACAGTTCGAGTAATATGTTTGTAAGCCCCAGTTAAATTTCAATACGGAGAAATCATACTATTTTCAGCTGCAAGAAAGCCAAAATTTAAAAAAACTGGACAAAATTTCAATTTTCCGTTTATTTTTCTTAAATTTTCACAATGTTTATTGTACAATATTTAGAATTAAGTAATATTATATCTAATAATAAGTTTAAATGTTCATTACCTTTCAAAATTACTTTTATTAGACTGGGAATTAAAAAGGCATTTGCCCATTCTTCTTGTTCACAGGTTTTACTATTGCAAGAGACAGAACTTAATGCACCACAAATCACAAAAATGATAAAATAAATTAACGAAAGATTTTACTAACTGAAACACAAAGATTTTGAAGCAAAGAGGGCCAAGAAAGCTTGAAATGAAGTAGAAATATTTAATCTTAATGAATTTTATACTGTTACTTGATTTCAAATGAAGCCATTATACCTCGAAAGGCGAAAGTTGATCCTATGTAACCCTCTCTCCACCAGAGTTGGGCAAAATACATAAAAAATGTATTTTCTATACAAAATACAAATTACATTTATTCAAACACAAAAAATTACAAAATGTAAAATACAGTCAAACCCCGATTTAGTGCCATCTCGAAATAGCGCCAATTCCGCTTAACCGCCAATTATGTCTATGAACAAATCTGTCAAATAGGAATTTCAATGTAATAGATCCGTTAAAGCGCCAACTCGATATACCGCCAGAATAAAACTTGCCTAGTGTAACAAATTTTCTAGAAATTACTGGATATGTTTTTTGCACATCTTTCTTTTTAAACTTTTTGTTAGATTTCCAAAGAGTCCCTTGCCTTCCTACGTCTATATGCTTTCAAACTCAAATAGTATTCAGTAGTAACGAATTCCTATTCATTCTCTTTTGAAAACGGAGAACAAGTATGAACAATATTCGAAGAAACCTCTCCAATCCTCCCCCCTCTTCTCGTTTTCGCCGCCTTCCAGGGAAACGGGGTGAAATGCAAAATCTGTCATTCAAAGGTTAGATTAGTCGTTGAATGATCGAAGAATTTAGCAGTTAAATCTGCAAAATAACCAGAGTCTTAATTCATGATGGCATAAAGAGCTGTATTAACATAACAGTTTCGGAAAAGCAGGAAATTTGCGAATATAAAGAGAGAAATGTGACTGCATCGCAAATCATTTTTCTACATTGTGGAGAAAGCCTGTTAGCAGGCGCTGCATAGGAGACATTTTGAAAAATCCGGAGAAATGGATTAACACCAACGATCTGCAGTCAAATGTGAAAAAACTGAAAACCCAAAGATTTAGAATATGCCCTTTGCACATGGATGGATACTACAAATGAGTGCTAAAAATGCGACTATAACTGAGGACATTATTAGAGAGAAAGCAAAAGTCCTTGGCCAGCAAATGGACATCACAGATTTCGAGTGTAGTAGCGGCTGGTTGAACAGATTTAAAAAGCAACGAGGATTCTCGCAGTATGTACAAAGTGGTGAGATTGCAGGAGTTGATGAAGATGTGATAAATGGTCGTAAGAAATTGAGTGCGCTGATTTTAGAATATAAAGCTGAGGACGTTTACAACATGGATGAAAGTGGATTTTTTGTACCGCCTGCAGCCAGATAAAACAATTTCTAGTGGGCCTGTTAAAGGCTGCAAAAAAGCTAAAGATCGTGTGTCGCTGGTGTTCTGCACAAATGCAGATGGATCTGATAAAAGAACTCTGACAGTGATTGGAAAATCAGCTAAGCCCAGATGTTTTAAAAATTTTAATCCTGCCCTTTATGTTGATTATGAGAACAACAAGAAAGCTTGGATGACTGCAGCATTATTTCAAAAATGGCTAGCGAATTTCAACTCAGAAATGCGAAGAAAGAAACACCATGTTTTAATGATTTTGAATAATGCCCCTTGTCACAAAACACACCCAATGAGCAATATCCGCATTGAATTTTTACCTCCTGATTGTACTGGAGTTTTACAGCCTTTGGATGCGGGTATAATAAACTCATTCAAAGCTCATTATCGAAAGTATCACGTCCGCCGTATTATTGAAAAAATCAGCAAAGATGATTTTTCTCCAATCCTTTTATACGATGCTATTGGCATGATAAAAAAAAAAAAAAGCCTGGGATAAAATTTCACCAGAAACTATTGTTAACTGCTAGAAACTTACTGGATTAATTCAATCTGAAGGGTTCACTCCAAAGCAAAATATTACAGCACTCCAAGAACTACAAAATGAAATACACAAATTGACAGACCTTGAGCATCCTCTGTCGGCAATTGAGTATATTAATATAGACAAAAGTGTTTCAACATTTGAAGATCTGACAATCGATGAAATTGTTAAATCAGCTACCAATCAAAATCAAAATTTAGATTCATCTGACAGTGAATCTGAAGAAGATGAAACACCACATGTTACATAGGAGGAAGTGAAAAATTGCATTGGGAAAATACGAATTTTTTTAGAAAAAAATGCGACAGATAGAAAAGTGCAAAACAATCGCTTAGTTGTAGAAAAGGATATTAAAAAAATTAATATTGAAAAGAAAACTCAAACTACCATTTTAAAATATTTCCAATAAATTCAGTTTGAGTTTTAATGTAAGTGTGTGTCTGTTATGAGCAAAAAAATATATTTTATCCAAGTTTGTTTGTTGTGTTTATTTCAAACCTACACGAGGGGTCTTTAGGGCGGATGATTTTTTAAGGGGTTCTAAAGCGCATTCACGATACATCTGGAAAAAACTGCTGGAGACTCCAGAATGTTAGATCCGTCGCCGCGCGAAAGGCCTGAGCCCTGGATCTTCACACTTTAGCGATAGTGATTATTCTACTCGGAAACTTCTTTATATAGGATTGACGATATAAAACAGTAAGTGCATCTTAATTTCATAGTGCAATTTGATAATTTAATTCCAGCAGAATTGAATTATCCCTAATAGCACCGTGACCAAAATGAGAAGTCACAGTGACATCGCATTTCCGTCACGCGACATCGCGAATGAGTCACAATTGAGTCACCTTGACTGTCTAATGTCCTTCCGCGGCAACGTAACAATGTGACGTCACCGTGACGTCAAATCGGGACTTATTTGCGACATTGTGACTTCAATGCGACGTCAAAGGGACGGATATTCAATAGGACCGTGCCCTAAATGTGAAGTCACCATGACTTCGCATTGAAGTCACAATTTCACAAATAAGTCCCACTTTGACTTCGCGGTGACGTCACCTTGACTGTCTAATGTCCTTCCGCGGCAACGTCTCAAGGGGACGTCACCGCGAAGTCAAATCGGGACTTATTTGTGACATTGTGACTTCAATGCGACGTCACAGCGACGGGAATTCAATAGCACCGTGCCCTAAATGTGAAGTCACCAGGACTTCGCATTGAAGTCGCAATGTCACAAATAAGTCCCACTTTGACTTCGCGGTGACGTCACCTTGACTGTCTAATGTCCTTCCGCGGCAACGTCTCAAGGGGACGTCACCGTGAAGTCAAATCGGGACTTCTTTGTGACAGTGTGATTTCAATGCGACGTCACAGCGACGGGAATTCAATAGCACCGTGCCCTAAATGTGAAGTCACCAGGACTTCGCATTGAAGGCACAATGTCACAAATAAGTCCCACTTTGACTTCACGGTGACGTCCCCTTGACTGTCTAATGTCCTTCCGCGGCAACGTCTTAAGGGGACGTCACCGTGAAGTCAAATCGGGACTGATTTGTGACATTGTAACTTCAATGCGACGTCACAGCGACGGGAATTCAATAGCACCGTGCCCTAAATGTGAAGTCACCAGGACTTCGCATTGAAGTCACAATGTCACAAATAAGTCCCACTTTGACTTCACGGTGACGTCACCTTGACTGTCTAATGTCCTTCCGCGGCAACGTTTCAAGGAGACGTCACCGTGAAGTCAAATCGGGACTGATTTGTGACATTGTAACTTCAATGCGACGTCACAGCGACGGGAATTCAATAGCACCGTGCCCTAAATGTGAAGTCACCAGGACTTCGCATTGAAGTCACAATGTCACAAATAAGTCCCACTTTGACTTCACGGTGACGTCACCTTGACTGTCTAATGTCCTTCCGCGGCAACGTTTCAAGGAGACGTCACCGTGAAGTCAAATCGGGACTTATTTGTAGAATTGGAACTTCATTGTGACGTCGTAGTGACTTTACTTTAATAGCACTGTGAACTAAATGTGAAGTTATCGTGATGTCGCGAATGAGTCAAGGCGACTGTCAAATGTCCTTCCGCGGCAACGTCACATCGTAACGTCACCGTGAATTCAAAATATGACTTAGGGGTGACCATGTGTCTTCAATGCGACGTTACGGTACCGTCACCCAAACAGCACCGTGACTTTAATGGAAAGTTCATTGTGCAGTCATCCTAACGGCATTATTTGTTATTATTCTTAATTTTTTAAAAATCAGAATAGGACATTATAAGTATATATCTAAACAAGTTTCTATTTCTGAAAAAATGTAAGTAAAATAAAGTGTTTTAAACGAAAATGTCTAAAATAATAAATGATAATTTTTGGCATGTACAAAATGAATTTGTAGTATAATTGATATTTAATAAAACGAGTAACAAATAATAAATCTGAATACAGTAATAATCAAAGAAGCTACTAAAAAATGTTATATTTCGGTTTTTAAAATAAACTATAAAACTGCCTCTTAGGTAAACACAGCCAGAGGGGAATAGAGGCACAGGTTTGACTCCTTGCGTTCGCCCTTCAGCAACAAAATCCCAAACCTGCCCAAGGCAACTAGTTGAACAATCTGTTCACTCTCCAATCTCTGCTAAGGTGTAATTTTCTTAATGGTTTTTAAGCAGTAGTGTATAGAAAAAACACTCAAAATACTGGTATTAAAATATAAAATAAATAAAAATTTTGATAATAAATAATTAAAACTAATGATTTAGTTAAGATTTATATATTTTTTAATAGAAATTACCATAAACTAACCGCACAAAATTAAGCATATCAAAAATAAACGTCCTCTTTTAATAACTTTTTCTTGGGACAACACCATTGGTTTTAACAGTTATTTTTAATTTTATCATAATATTGGCAGTTTTGTAATTTCATCTTTGTTTGGATAACATATCACTAAATATTATATTTTAAAATAGTTATTACATGAAATCAATGGAATTTTTTATATTGGGCTGCTTTGAGAAAGGCTCAAAAGCACTGTTTTAAACCATTAGAGAAGTATTTTTAAAGAAAAATATTCTTATTTATTTGTGTATTGGATTTCTAAAACACACATAAAATCATTAAACATTCTTTATTTGAACTCCTTAATGAAACTCGCAGACTCTACAAATATTTATAAGTATAAATTCAATGTATTTTCAATTGTTTCAAGTGCTATGTATATTTAAAATTATTCTCTTATACATTCCAAAATGATCATTTTTATTATTTTCCCAATCTTACTGTCTGCTACCAATTTTTACAGGTTTGAAATCACCGAATAACCTCTATCCTGCAATTTAATGTTTTGTATATACATTATACATAATAAATACCCAGACAATCTCTTTTTTATAAAATGTGAATTCAGTACTGCCACAACTTATGAATATAGGAACGTGACTGAAATGACAATTAGAATAATTTCATTCTCAGATTTGTACAAATGGCAAACATGTTAACACAGATCATCGTAAACCTGGCAGAAAACAAATTAATTCAATTATTAAAATAATTGAGCGAACAAATTCTGTCTTTTTTAGTTTCTTTTGTTGTGCATGGATTCTTTGTTACTACATTACTTAAATTTGCTTTCATATAAATGTTAATTATTAAAGTTTACGTATTATTTCTCTGCCCCCGATAAAAAAAAACACAAATTTATGAATGCAGAAAGTACAATCAGGTAATGTAAAAACATTTTATTCTTCAACAAATTTACATAACAAAGCAAACACAACAACAAAACAAAGAAAAATATGGCAAATTTACGAATTTCCTACATCATGTTTGATTTCCTGCAAGAGAAGAAAATTATTAGATTATTTAATAAATATATTCAATTCTGCCGTTCTACCAAGAAACATCTGCTTCAAGAACTGAAATAAAAAACTTAACTTCATCTTAAGATCAATGACCAAGATTTTACTACGTTTAATTAACGAATTTTAATGTGTACCCAAATTTCTGTTTCATACCTGTATAAAATTACAAGGAAAAACACTAACTTCATTAGGATTACTTAAAAGTGTAACTTTATTTATACTTAAAAATCTCAAACTATTTTAACTTAAAATAAAACTAAATATGACTTAAAGTAGAACAGAAAAAAGACACTAAAGAGATGTTTGGGGGGGGGGATACTCTTCAACCATGACTGTATTAGGAGATATATTATTTTTTAACTTTTTTAAATAGTATGTTTTCCGTAAAAATATTCTAAAATTAGTTATATTGATAAATGTGTGGTGGTTAATTTTTTTTTATTTCTACTAGTATTGTATAAATAAAATGAATATTTTAACGTTTAAATTACATATTTTATACAAAATTATTAATATATACTGAAAAAGATAGTTTTTATAAATTATTTTTTCAATATATTTAAATTGTTTTAACAATGTGTGAAACATGTTTGCAATTATTGCTCTAAGATAAAACATATACAAATATTATCTTTTGTTGGATATCCTTTGGATTTTTAGGAGGCCTTTGGATTTTTAGCACTAGATTGCTATTTTGTTCACGCCGCTTTTTTTAGTGACATAATTTGTAGCAACCCGTTTTTGTTGCACTTTTCAATTTCTAATGTTTCATGGAATTTTTTTAAAATAAATGTTGATATTAATCTTCATTCTAAGCCTCTTTTTTATGAAATTATTAATGTGCATTATTATTATTATTATTATTTTTATTTTGAATTAACACCCAAATTACTAAAGCTACTGACAGGCCAAGCTTTGGATCAGTCTTGAATTAAGTCTATCAACATGACTGGAAGGTTTTACAATGATGATTAAAAACACATTCCAGTGCATACATAAAATCTATAAGATTATCAGATTTAGAATACATAACTTGTTTTTTAAGTATGACAGATTAATTTTATTGTTTTAAAATGTAGCCTGCTCTGTTCATTACAAATGAGTCAGTCCTAGACAGTACTCTGCTATCATCAGATGAACTAGCAAAATAGTAAAATGAAGCGTGAAATCTAGAATTTAGACTTTATTGTCGGTGTTTACGGTTTAAACAAAAAAAAATATGGCATGTTATGCTTTCAGTAAGTAATTCTTTTGTTTGTTTTGTTTCTAAGCCAATCTTAGACAGCTTAAATTTAATGGACAATACCAGATAATTTATAGCTCAATTCTGACTAGCAGAATTTACTTCGAGGAAAATGAAATTCAAATTGTAAAAATGTCTGGCTTACAAAAATTGATTTGTTAAAATAAATATTTTTGAAAAATGGTAACTCATGGTATATTACACAGAGCCTGTTGGTAGATTTATATCCAACTTTCGATGTCATGATCATCAACCCTCCTTGATGTCTTAATTAATCTCTACCAAAATAATTATTTCCATGTGTAAGTCACGCAAAAATAAAAATACTTTATCATCCTAATTAAAAATAAATAAATAAATAATAAACAAATGAAAAAAAACCATACTCATGTCTTTCCTTTGCATATTTGAGATAGCTTTGCATATAGTGATTTGCTTTATCCTCTTCCACGTCCGGATATTTAATTCTGAGGCTTTCTGAAATTATAAGTAGAAAATTACTCAAGACATATAAAGAATTCTCATGAAGTCGAACACACAGAATAAAAGCCCAAAACTGTTAAACTTAATTAAGTTACAAAAACTAATAAATATTTTTCATGCAATATCAATGACTGCTGTCTTCTATCCAGTGGCGGATCCAGAAATTCTCTTTTAAGAGGGGCTAAATTTTGATAAAAGCTTATATCACCCAAAGAAAATGTACAATAAAGCAAAATTTTAGTCTAAACAAATGTAAAAATTTTTGGGAGGGGCTAAGTGATTAAAAAAGATCACTTTACATATTCAAAGTGCATAATGAAGCAGAATGTTACCCTCTAGCTATCTCTTTTGGGGGGGGGGCTGAAGCTCCCAAGCCCCTCCCCTGAATCCGCTACTGCTTCTATCTATGCACCACTGTCATTACACAAAAACTTTGGATTGATTAAACTTTGAGAAATGGCAACTATACGTGATTTTAAATTGCCATACTTACTTAGTAAAACTTGTGGCAGAATTAGGCTTTTGAAATCCTGCTTTCCATTTCGCCCATTCCATGTGTATGTCTGAGCGGCATCCAATTGAGCATTTTGGTGGTGCAGTCTTTTTCATCTGCACCTCATTTTAACTGTTCCATTTAAAATGCGAAAAGGAACTCCAGTCTGTGTCTTGACAAAATATTTTTTTTTAAGTTCACTGTCAGGGTTGCTTGATTTAAACAGTTATTTTTTAAGCGCTTTGTTTAAACAATTTTTCTCATTCCAAATCTGTTGTACTGGCTTTAAATTATTTCTAAATATTAGGGTTTCTTTAAAATATTTATTTATTTATGTTTTATTTTTCAATGCAATACAAGATATTTTATGCAAAAAAGTTTTATTTGGTGAACACAAGTGAATAACATTTTCCCTTTCCTTAATTGAGCTGTTCTCACAGTTTTACATCAAGTTATATAATAACTGTTTTAACAGATATTTTTTTCTTCTTGCTGTATTTTTTTCATATATGAAGTTCAATATTCGATAATTTATCCATCTAATTTTCTATATATCGTCATTCTTGCTTATTTTAGCAAGTTTTATTTTTTTAAATTTATCTTAAAAGTTTAATAAGTTTTGTTAAGTAGAGAAAGAGTTTTAGAAGATATAAATTTAACTTATAAAGCTTAATATTTTGACCTTTTGCATTGTAGTATAAATACTTTTTACTAATTTCATGACAATTTGGTAAACGGCTGAAGTGTGTAGCTCGAGGGTTCCTGCCTACCGCGCGGCTATTTTCTCTAGGCGCGTCAGAACCCCTCAAAACGTCCTCCGCCCAAGACATACCTTAATTAAGCAGACAGCCTTCGTGTAGATCTGCCTTAACCACAAAACAAAAGTAACTTTCATGATAATTTACACTGGAAGTAAAAATTTTAATATTTATAATATTAAATAAAAATCACAATCACTTCCAATGCCTATTATAGAGGGTGCTTAAAAAACACTGACCTAGGATTTTCTTCTTTATATATTGACCTTATACATATAGAATAAATTAAAAAGTTATTTTAATGTACCGAATTAAAACTTTCAGGAGATTAAATGTAAACAAACACAAACTTTTAATTTTTATAAAGCCCTCTTACAAAAATTCCCAATAACTAAAATATGCCTCTATACATTAATGAAGTGATTTAGAAAGTTTCAGTTTTTCTCATAAAAAGGCTTGCAGATATATTTAATCACAGTTGGTGAGGGGTTAAAAGCTTTGCAATACTAATAATGGTAAAAATATAATTATTAAAACTATTCCAAAACTAGTTAAAAATTAAATTTAATTACAGTTATATATAGCCGATATTTTACATTTTAAGAAATAAGTTTCAAAGAATCTTTAGCTAGTTTCCTTTCAAACGGGTTTGTTTCGCATTTAGAAATGAAAATTTGTTTGAAAGCATTACACTTATGCTAACATCTGATTTAAAAAGTTCTTTTTAAGTAAGTTTTTTTAAATTGACTTATTAATACCATAATTTAATTCTGAAAAAAAGCATGTCTAAAATAAAAGTAGTAATATTTAAATTAAATACTTTAAAAATAAAAATATTTATATGTAAATATATGTACTTATAAATCATTCATTCTAAGAATTATTATTTAAAACCAAGGAGTTAACCATGAACCAAAGATAAATTACCATGAGTCAGTACAAACTCTTGCAATTATAAAAAGAAAACCAGTAATAATAAGCCATAGCTGATTACAAATCAGACTGAGTGTGATAACATACTACAGAGAACGTGCATGTTAAATCTGGGGATCTTAGATTCTCTTTTTAGGGTTGCCTGTTAGATGAGATTAGTATAAGATGAGATAGGTATTTAAAATTTTCGAAACTACTATGCTATTGAATGACTAGTTCTGGACTTTGTTCTAAGAATACAAACAAATTGATCAATCAGTTTATTTAAAAAAAAGGCGCTTAAATTAGTATTATTGTTATTATTACTCCTTTGTTTATTTTCTAGTTATTTTTTAATCTGGAACAAGGAGTTTCTGTAGAGTCTGAATGAGAAAAACATCACACTGGAAATGCTTCTGGTAAAAGCATCCACTAGTATAGTAACGTTATTGAATAATGGACAAAAATTTCTTTTGTAATGAATGTGAAGATGGTATATAACTAAATGTTAAGACCTTTTTTGGCGTTGCATTGTAGGGATAAGACAGTTGCTTAATTTTATCGGGAGAGTTTTCCAAAAAGATTTTAGTATCCTTTAAATAAGGTAGATTATTTATTGCTACGACAATAAATTTAGATAAAACTGATAGAAAAAATTCACAATATTAAAAAAAAATCATAAAACGGTAAAGGGCAATGAGGCGTTTCGGACGGCATGGGCCACGCTGTATACTGTACTTACAAATCAGGCACAAGTCTTGGAAAAGTTGTCTGAATGGCAGTTTTCAGTAGAAATAAATACAAAATACACTAATGTTCCTATGTTTACGCCTTTTTGTACGCCTACTTGTTTCTCACATTTTTTTAATCCCCCCCCCCCCCCGCTTCTCTTCTCAAAATACAGAAGCATTCAATATTGTGCACTTTTTCCGTGCTTCGTAAATTTAAGTATTTCAAAAAATTAAAAACTTCAACTGCTTGGTGGTGTTATTTATTTTACAAAAGATGCATCATTTTACACAATTATTGGGTTTTCTTCCTGTTTTCTCATAAATAAATCAAAAAATGCAGTTCCAGTAAAATATTCGATGCATTTATCGTTTTCAAAAAATACAATGCTATACATATTGTTTGCAGTTGAATATATTACCTGCTTCTGCCAAATTGTCTATTCTGTTGCACTAATTGTCCACACTGTTACATTCTTTGCTTAACAGAGTGAACAAATAATTATAAAAGCAGGGCTAGAGATTGTAAGTTTTAAGCAATAATAAGAATAAACTTTACATAAATAAACTTCATGAATTATATATTGATTCCCAGAAACATATTATTTTACAAATTTTTATGAAATAAAAATTTTAATGTAATATAGTGGGCATTTACTTAATGCATTGAAGTAATAATAGACATGGAATGCAACCTAACTTCTTGGAAATTTTATCGAATATGGCTGACTGCAGGTGAACAGTAAACACTTCAAGCAGTTCAGTGGTGTTACAATTTTTTTATATAATATTAATTCTTTTGAAAAGAAATTGCTGTAACAGGGTGGACCTTACAGAGTTGAATAAAATCTGGGACACTGACAATAAGAAAAGAGTTAATTTTACTGTCAGTCTTTTAAAGAACTTGTGTTTACATACAGTCAGGGGCGTAGCCAGAAATTTTTCATTGGGGGGGGCGTACGACTACTACAACTCATATATATGTATACGTGTGTGTGATAATGCAGTGACGAATATACATTTTGTATGGCAAAAAAAATTCTCATAGGGGGGGGGGTATGACCCCCCTAACTCCCCACCCTTGGCTACGCCTCCGCATACAGTTAATTATTCCGCTTAACCAGCTTAATATATTTGAATTGTATAAACTTCAGCATGGGACATGTTTTTCACTCTTTAGCTATTAAAAACTTATTGTGGATATCATACGTTATCTAGAATTTAAAGGAAAATATCCAACGAAACAAAATAAAACAAGGAATAAAAAACAAGTATGGTTACGTTAAAATTATTTACCATTATTTAAATAAAAAATCATATTTTCTTGGACATAGTTTTTACTATTTTTCTCGGAATGACACATAAACATTTAATAGTGAAAAAATATGCATATTTACTGAAGAAGTTGGCAGATATTTAAAAGAAATAGCTAGTTTTAAACAAATTTTTAGTACATTAATTTCGTACAGTCACATACTTATTATTTATAAATCCAAAATCTTGCAGAATTCCAGCTAGTTTAATGAAAAGGATAACAACAATGATATAGGAGTGTAGCATAGTTAAAGTAAATAACTGTATCAAAATTAAAGCAAATAAGTATTCCCAGGGGCGTAGCCAGAAATTTTTCATGGGGGGGGGGTTACGACTACTACAACTCATATATATGTATACGTGGGTGTGATAATGTAGTGAAGAATATACATTTTGTATGGCAAAAAATTCCTCATGAGGGGGTTATGACCCCCTAACCCCCCCCCCTTGGCTACGCCCCTGAGTATTCCTAATTAAATTTTTTATTACCATTAGATTAAAGTGATTGCTTAAATTATCAGAAATTAATTACTACTCCAATATTCCCTATTTTTTGCTTCTTAAGAATTTTGAAATGTTATTCAATTAAAAGAAAAAAATCACTGCATACCTTTTCATATAAATTCTAAATAACATTAATCACAAATTTTGGCAATCATCAGATGTTTAGGAATGTAAAACTGGAAATAAACGTCTGGTTTTTTTAATGGTATGTGCCATAGCTTACAATCTATTTCTGAGGCAAGCCATGCCTTTATTTCATATTTTGACTCTGAAATAAACAAATTTCTAATAAATCAGAAGTACATGACACATCATAGATAGGTCCCTTGCAGAGCAGAATCTCACCAATTAAAAAATATGTTTTTTTCTCTTGAGCAATATATATAATTTCTGGCTTTCACCATTGTGCCACATTTTAGTTTAACAAAACTGTCTGCTGGATTGTTGCAATTAGTGGTAAAATTAGATTTTACTAATATACTATACTGTGCAGTGGCGCACCCAGGATTTTAGTTTAGGGGGGGCTGGGCGACATGCAAATACTGCTGAACACGGTTATAGTGACCTCGATTAGTTACAACTTTCTTATAACGTCTACATATTCGGTACCACTTGACTGTCCCATAGAACACAAGCACACAAGCAATGTAACTTGGTATGGAGTCATAAATAATTATCTGCTCTTTTCAGTGACGTTGTAACCGAGATTAACAGTGTTTCGTAAACTAACTGTAAGCATTTATTTAAAAAATTTTTAAATAAATGTCTTTTTTGGTTAGAAATAACTTTTACAATTGAAAAGACAATTAAAAAAAGAAAGAAAATATAATTAATTAGCGACAATTTTCATTTTTTAAAGCTTTTCACTTCTTACTTTCTACCTTTAGGGCGGGCTTCAGCCCCCATAGCCCCCTCCATGGGTGCGCCTATGCGGTTCAGTGATATTAAAACCTGGATAAAGTGGCCCGTTAGAATGTTGTTTTTTAAATTCATTAATTTTTATATGTTGTTTCAAGTTAAATCTCTCTTTTTCTTTATATCGTTTTGCTAATTGCTGGAGGGGTTTATCTGATTTTCTAAGAAGTTTCTGTATAGAATGAAGGTAGTTTTCAAATCTGAAAGCACTGAAATTATCTAGAAGGCCATATTTTCTAGCATCATCACACAAATGCAGCAAATTATGTACATTGTGTGACACAAATTCATTACCATATATTGTAGCAAATGTCGTGACAAAATGTTTTAAAAGTTCTTCTGCACGATCAATATATTCATGTATTATTCTTGGCTAGTTAAAATTCTTATAGCAACATGGAGGATCATAAAATTAATATACATATCTTTTCGTAATATTCTTTTTAAAATAATAGGTCCTGTATACAGTAAACTAGTTTATCCGAAATTCCAGATATGACTTTGTAACCTATGCGTGTTTCACGCGGTCCATATATCCAAAAATTCAGTATCTTGCGCATAACCCCAAGACACACAAGATGCATGGTAATCAAGGGGAAAACAAGTTATAAGTCAAAACCCAGGAATAGACTTTAAAATTGTTTCACTGTGATGATAATTTTTATCTGAAGTGTTAACAAAATCAATGTCAGTACAGTGCCGTAACTTGGATATGCGAGGCCCAGGGACGGGATTGAATCTGAGGGTCCTTTTAATCTTAAACCTAATATTAATCCTAACCCTAAAAACGAAAATAGGTTGGCACGTACATACATTTTTATGTACGAGAAAGACAGAATTAAACACTCTTAGATAATAATAGATATGATATAATGTAAGTATTTATTAAAAAAAGACAAATCAGACCTCTATTTTAAAAAATAAATTTTCTATTTCTGAAAAATTCACTTTAAGAACACAATTTACAACAGGCAGCATATGACACAAAACAGAAGTCAGTTGCGTACCTCTAAGCTATAGCAAGGAAGGCGTGTGCCATGTGTGACACTTGAAA
The DNA here is from genome assembly GCA_038373885.1 of Cheiracanthium punctorium. Classification (NCBI taxonomy): domain Eukaryota; kingdom Metazoa; phylum Arthropoda; class Arachnida; order Araneae; family Cheiracanthiidae; genus Cheiracanthium; species Cheiracanthium punctorium. Next base: position 13,272 of record JAWZYV010012402.1, on the reverse strand, counting down.
AAGGGTGCAGATTTCTATTGCAAGCTTAATGCAATAAAAGAAACGTTCAACAAGTACTATCTCATCGTTGCAAGGACGTGACGACAGTTATTCTCCCTTCTGTACCCATCGTTCTTCTCGTATTGGTACTTGAATGCCTATGATGTAGCACAACGCAAACGCTTGCTCGAAACAAAAGCATTGAAACTACCAGGTCTATAAGCAAAAATGAGAACAAAAGAGAGAATTGCTACCATCGCCTCGATGTAACGATGGGAGCGAACAGGTTAAAGTCAATAAGACACTACTTATTGTGACCTAACTTTGTGATAGCTTCTTCATTTGCTTAATCAACGACCAGAACACTAACCATGGAAAAAAGAGTGGTCGTATGCAAACGAACAGGTCGTATGAAAACACGTCGGTGTCGTTCTTACTGAGAAAAAGTGCAATTTTGTTACCTACCATGGACGCCATTTTACCCGAGTGATCACTGAGAGAAATAAGAATTATTATGGTTAAGTACATTTACTAAAATCTGCTGAAGAAAAAAGCAGAAAACACTAGTACTGTTAGTTTGAAAATTATTCTTTTAATGTAATTTAAACTACTGAAAATCACAGCAGCAACACCAAAAGCTTATCTATTCGTCCTAAATTTAAATAAAAAATACCTTTAAGAATATTGAATATATTTACAAATTTATAATAGAAGTAATGTATTATACTACATTTGAGTGTAGATACACACCAGTGGCGGAGCTTATTTAATGCATTTCAAGCATTTTATTACCTTTCACCTGTATTAAATTTCTGAAAATGTTTTCATATAATGATTTTTTAATATATGATTCTTACATCATATACTAAGACAAAAAAAAAATTGCAAATATCTTATTCTTGCATTTAATTCTTCTTAATATTTCTTGCATTTTTTTTTTTTTTGAGCTAGTGTGGTTAAATAACTGAATTATTTTTTATTTTAACTTCATTTAAATAAAAAAATTAAATAAATAAGTAAAACATACCTATGGTCTTTGATAAGATCTTAGCTTCAAACCCCTTTTCCGTATTTAGCTCCGAATTAGCTCCCGTTTTTAAAATTTTAAACATAAAATTAAGCATACATCGAAAAATTTTAAGAGTAAAATTGTATATACATAGAAAAATTTTTAACATAAAATTAGATATACGTAGAAATTATGTATTTAGAGAATCATACACTTACATCTTCACTAATGTAGTTAAAATAAAACCTCAAACGCAACTCAACTCAGGAGAAAAGAAAAGGAATTTGCACTTCACGGTTGAGAATCATTTTCAGAAAATACTGACTGATAAACGAGCAAAACAGAACAACCCACTAAAGGTTCAAGGGGTGGCCTTGGATTTTTGCTCCTCTTTTTATTGCTTTCTGTTTCTGAGTAATTCCATGCGGACTGGGCGCTAACAAGAACAGGAAATAGTAAAATGGAACCATACGCGCTTGTTCTGTCCATACAAAGGGCCGCAAATCTCCTTATCAGCTAGTCCTCAGGCAAAACGGTTCTTTGCTTTTGGAGGGGTCACTACAATATTCGTTTCGGGGAACTAAATATTCAGTGGAGACATTTAAAGGGATCCAAATATCAGACCTGATTTTTTTTTTTTTTGTAGTTCTGTATTTATACCCAGTACTTTCCATTTTTTTTTATCTAGTGTAAGTGCTAACAAAATTTTTGGGTCTCTTATAATCCCCCCCCCCCCGCATTGCAGGTTTGGCGCCCTGTAGTTCGGCCTCTGACACACACACACACACAAAGATAAGTTTTAAAAAAGAATCCTCATCTGTATTGGAATTTCCCTTACGTTTGTTACTTGGGAATATCATGAAATAAAGAGAATTTAAAAATTAAAATCAATTGAAATATAATAATGTAATGAAAATTCTCAATTCGGACGCAAGTTGGAAGATTTAAATGATATTAGCTATAATTCATACTGTATCACAATCACAATACTTAATTGTAGGTTTTATACAGTGGCGCACAGCGTGGATGCCCATAAGATAAGAATAATTTTAGTGAGGGCTCCTGCGTTTGTGGGAAGGGACTCATCTCAGGCTTTGAAATATTTTAGGATGAAAACAATAAAAAACTACAAAAGAATTTAGAACGCAGTAAAAATACTCATGTCGCAATTTCCACAGTGCGGAATGAATTAATTTTTAAATGACATGAAGTACTTTCCAATCGCTATTCTTCTTTTCACTTTTTTTTAAATTGAGAACTAAAAACATTTGTTTTTTTGACATTTTATTCAAAGAACGGGCACAAGTGCATACTTGTTATAAAGAGAATTTAATCACTGAATTAAAGTCACTGTAGTCACTGACTAGAACTAGGAGTTCCAAAACTTTACAAAGTTATCTTTCCTCACGCTTCGTCCCTTTTCACGTGGAACTTTATGTCTTCTTATCTTAAATAATTACAAAATTACATTACTTGATAAAAAATTAATGAATCAAACCCCACTATGGACGAGTGGATAAAACACTCAACATACAACACTGTCAGATGGCTAAAGTGTTAAGGTCCTGGTTTCTGTCCTGCCGTGCAGCTATCGATCTAAGGTTTGAAATTTTGGACAGCTTTCTCCAGATTTAACGTGAATACGCGTTAGAAGTCCTCCGCCCGTTGTACCCCTTCTAAGCAGATAGCTCTTGCGCAGCTTTGCCTTAACAGAACACAACAACATTAATAAATCATCAATGTAGTTCTTATGTGTTCCTGATTATTCCTACTAAAAGCATTTTCAGCCATTAATCGAGCACGTGCTTTGTAACAACAAGGTATTTTTAATTTCATATACTGAAGTAATTAATGGATTTCACATCAATTCAAGCTGAAATGTAGCATTTATTTGCATTTTTAACATAAAGTCTGTACATTTTTAATTTTAAACATGTAGATCACGACTTTTATTTAACCTAATGATTACTTCCATTTCCCCTTCTCTTACAGGAAATCAGTGTTCACCACTGATTATGCATCTGCACATTATTTGTAAGCGCATAAAATGTTTGTAAGTAATAATTACAACAAAAAGAAAAACAAACCTTTTGTTCGAAATTATCTAAGTGATATGATAATTTTAAGAAACAACAGGGGCCCCCCAAATGGAATGTTTGCTTCAGAGTGGCTGTTTGAGGACCAGATCAATGAATAGAATATACAAATAAAGAATTTCTAGAATACAAATAAGGAAAACACAAGGTCATTAGTTAAAGAACTTTGACTCTAAAAATAGTGGCATATAAATTTAGCTTTTCAAAATCAGCTGTACATATCGATATCGTAATACAGCGGATCTGTTGGTGAGCTGTTAGCTGTTTTGTAAGCAGTAAGCAACATTTTTTGTTTTCTGCTTAAACCGTGCTAGGTGATCCGTTTAGAATATTTGATGCGCAAATCTAAAAAGATATAAAATTCAAAAACACATAAAGAAAAATACAAGAGGTTGGGGGAAAATAGGCATATGGATTTTGAAGCCCCTGCGTGTGGGGGCCCCGGGCATTCGCCCCACCATGCCTCCCTATTTTTACGGCACTGATGGTACATACCAACAATGAATACACCTTTTTAATATTATGTCAGAACATAGTATAGGCCACACTGAACTTTTGGACGATCTTGCTAATTGGCAAGCCATCAACATTTATAATTAAATGTAACATATTTGGTAATTTATTAACATCTTTTAAGCAGGTCAACATACTTTTAATGGCTGCATGTAGACCATAATGATAATATTTGCCAGGGGGAATATCAATAATTTTACTAATCACCCTTGGTGTATTCAGTAGTGTTCTGCCGTATTTAAAAAAAAGAAAAAAAAGAAACCACACATCTTGGAAGGTGTCCAAACGGTAAAAAAGCCAGAATTTTTCGTAAAAATATTATATTATCATTTTAGTAACAAAAATCGAAATCCCCCTAAGTACGTGCTTGGTAATTTTAAAATAGTACTACAGGTTCATACAACAACGGTACTGCAAGTGAGGAAAGAAATATTTCTCTATAAAGTTAAATAATTAAATTACATATAATTATAACATAAGGGTTAAGATATTATCATAAAATGTGTACTTACTTAAGGCAGAAAAGACAGCCAATGTTGACACAGTCGAGCCGGCAAGAGAAGTGACCACTATCCCCACCAAAGATTGAGAAGAATGGCCCTTATAGCTTATAGTAACCTTGAGACACGTCCCCCTTGACCATAATTGTGTCCTCGTAGTTGACAAAGACAAGAACATCAGGAGAAAAAAAGTACCCACCAACTAGTGACAAATGCTTCACTTTTCAATGAATTAGGCGGGCATTTTAATTATTTGTGGAGGGGGCTAAATTCTTTCTCGGGAAGGTTTAATTTAATTTGTATGTCGCAGAAAAAATATCGTAGCGAAGAGAATTATTGTGGTGTAAGGGTCAACTATTACCATCGTTGTAAAGATAATTATCGTTGTGATAAGAATATCGTTATACAGAGAACTGTTTTACATTAATCTAAAAGGAATTCAGCCAGGACTATGAAAAAATATCGTAATAGAAAGATTTATCGCTATAGAGGATATCGTTGTGGAGAGATTTTACTGTACATATAAATGATAAATGTGTGTGTAAAACAACTACTCACTTCGGCACACAGGCCTCCGTGCAAGGCTGTACCCAGGGAAATTTCGGGGGGAGGGGACCAGACCCTCTGGTCCCCCCCAAAATTTACTTTTCAATGAACATTTTTAGAAGACTTTTTTATTCTAATTCTGGAGGGAGGATGTTATTTTAAACATTTTACTTTGTCAAAAGTGTTAGTAAATAAAAATAAATTAAAAAATAAATTGGTAAATCGGTTTTAAAATCCTTGCCATTGGTAATACATTTATGCATAAAAAGTAAATTAATGTTCGGATTAAGACCATAACTAAACCTCCAATTTTTCGTAGACAACTTACAAATATACTATAGTTGAAATGAATGGAAAGATTTTTAATTTAAAACAAAAGTCTGGAATGTGTACAACGATCACAGTTCCTTATTTTGTGAAAAAAAAAAAAAATCGGTATTTGGTATTCAGTATTTGGTCGAAAAAACGGGGGGGGGAGCTGGGAGGTTTAATATTCAGAAAATAAGAGAAAAAATTGCAATTAAAAAAAAACTTCCAATGCTTTCTATTCATTTTTGTAAATTTAAGGTTGCAAATCCACCCTCCACGCCCCCAAATATCCCCCTTGCTACAAATGTTCATGTTCTAGAAATTTTCACCTCACTAGCCCCTCAAAGTCAAAACAATCGTTTGGTTTGTTAAAACAATCCGTTTTCTCTTTTAAATCAAATTAATGAATATAAAATTCTCGTATGGTATTGAAATTGGGGGGCTATAGAGAAAATGGTACATGATACGCAAAAATGGGTCATATTCAGATTCAGGAGGTCATTTTACATAAGAATTTGCAAGAATGATGTCGGGGCCAATTTTCATGCAGCCAAAGGCGTAGCTAGGCCGTTTTTGCAGGGGGGGGGGTTACAAATATATGCATATATATATTCACGCACACTAAGAAGTGGGTTTCTTATAAACACACACTTCTGTGTATGCTTATTAAAAAACTGATACCTGGCTTTTTTGTTAGTCTTCATTGTAAACAGGTAACAGTGAATACAAACGCTTGATAAGTGAATGTAGATGATTGTTTTTGTTATTTTTCAGAAAATAACTTCTTTTATTTCAGTTTTCATATTTTAGCAAGGATTTACTCTTTAGTAAGTTTTTCAATCATTACACCACATGCACAAACACACACACACATACATATATATACATACATACATACATAGATAAACTGAAACTTCTCGAGACCGACCACCCTTTCTTCCGCGAAAAATCGGTCGTTAATTGAGGTGGTCGCTCAATGAAGTATAAACATTTGATAGCCAAGGAAAAAAATTCTAAAAAATTTTGTTAGTTTTAATATTTATGAAACTGCATACTAATACATAAGAAATTATACAAACACATTTTTTATATTTAAATATTAGTAAAATAGTTGGAAATTTCAGATTTTTTCATTCTTGTTTTCTGTCTCAGAGAGTACTTTTGTTTCTACTTTGTTTTTTACATCTGGCAGAAGAGCATTTATCTTGATATTCTTTATGCATCCTGGATTTGCCATAATAAAATATATTTGCTTTAAAATTTGCTTTCTGGGTTTTCCTACAACCAAAGGTAACCGACAACTTTCTTTTCGAATTTCTTTTTTCGTGTGACACGATTCCATCAATACTCTACTCCAACGGTAAGGCAAAATAACACGTTTCTTAGACATATCTCTTCTCTAATCTGCAAGATTTATACATGATATGTACGTGTAGTTAGTTTCACTTGCTGTCAAAAACGGATAAAAAATATCATGATTTATCTGGAAGCATTTAAAATATTTTCCAAATAAAAGAAATAAAATGCTTAAGATATTTAGAAAGCATTTAAACTGATACACATCACTAAAAATAAAATGATTTTCAGATTTAACTTTACGGCTAAGCCGAAGTGCTTGTTAGAAAAAATAAAAATACATTTAAAAGAATATTTTTTTAAATCAATTTTTTTTATTTGTCTTATTACCGTGAAAATGAATAAAACGTGAATGTGACACAGTTTACGTAAGTCATTAAAAACTGACCAGGTATAAAACTAAACTAAAAAAAAAGCAGCTTTTTTTTCCCAGTTCATAAATACTTTAAAATCTAAACATATCATTTTTATTGTAAAATAAAATTTGTTACTCTGTTTTCCAGTAAAAAAAAAAAAAAAAAATATTTAGTTATAAAATAAAATTTATTATCTTTTGTGCGCCTGTTATTGTTGGGGGGGGGGGGATGTAGAATCTCGAAATATATATTTCGCTTTTCTATTCATGAAAAGCTATGAAGCTAATTAAGATTTTTGGGAATTAATGGGGATAAATTAAGATTTTTGGGAGGGCCCAGCATGCTCAATGCATTCGATGTGATTTATCGTTCTGGATTTTATTTGTTGATATTAATATTTGTCAATTGATGAGCTTTGTTACCAATAATAATTTTGATATTGAGTACTCATGTTTTAAACTACATTAACAATTGCGCTTTTTCCGCTCACCCAGTGGTCCCTATGGGTTTGTAAAAACAAGCGCCGCCCGTGCTGTGGACATCACTTGAAACGGGTGTAAATTAGAGGAATTTTTTACCATATTATTTACATATCAGCAGTATTTTTTTAACTCAACTAGTTTAGTTCCGTGGTAAACTAGTGATTAGGACGCTTTACTGGTAATCCGTAAATCCAAAATTTTTATTAAACCGGGCCGTCAAAATCAGATATATTTTCTCTTTTCGTTAAGATGATGAAAAACTTCAAGAAATCTATTTTCTGTGGCTTGTGAAAAATGAACTATAGTCTGTCCTTTTTGGGGTATATTTTCTCCGGCATTTCGCAGAAATGGCAATGACAGTTCAAAATAATTATCGGAGGAATTGGATCAACATGTCCAAAGAACATCCGCCTGGAGGCTAGGCACCCAGTGGACACGTAGACGTTTTTCGGGAATGACAAACAAAGCAGTCCAAATGTGGGGGGGCGGAGTGCGTCGGGGTGATAAATAAAAGAGAAAAGCACCTTTTAACCTTCCCTTCGGTCACTTCCAAGTCTGGTATTCATCATCATCACTGACCGCGCTCCCAACGTTTCCTAAGCTATTCTTTTATGCCCCTTGGATCGAAACGTGCCCACTGCATGTTTCGATCCAGATGAGAAAATAATAATTAAAAAAATATAGTAATAAAAATAATAAGATTCTGAAGTTAATGTATCCTAAAAACATTTTTTCCTCACCTGAAACACAATTTTTCTAAGTGAAGAGCGAGATTTTGCCAACTCGTATAAATTTTGGGAGGGGATACTCCCCCGCCCCTTAGTGACGTCTCTGGGCTCAGGGGTGGCTGCAGCCCCATTAGCCATTTTCTCGCTACCCCCCTGAATACTTTTATAGCAATACTGAAACTTTTTGCATTATTTTGAGATCAAAGTGTCGAAACTCTGAAATGAGCCCCCCTCCTCCTCCTAATAATGCCAGACCCTGAAAGTACTGGTATGACAACGTGGCAAAATAGCGTGACCGAATAAATAATGTAAACCATATGTTTTGCAGGGACGTATGCGAGGACTATTGACCCCGGGACTCCCTCCGGGGCTGTCCTTCAATTTGAAATCGAATTTTTAAAAACTTTTTTCCTTCGACTTATTCCCATCATCTCGATCCTTCAGTTTGTCAGCTCATTCAAAATTTTACTGTTCTTCCTGCCCCCTGCTTTTAGCTTGTCGCCCGAGGTTGGACTGCCTCCTCTCATGGGCGCCCATAGAAATTTTTTAGGGAGAGGGCAAACTCAAAAAAAATCTAGAAGAGAGGATATTTGTAACAATTTCAATTTTCATTCAGCTTTGTGATGCACTTTTGTTTTCGTAACACATGCACTAAAATCTCTAGGGGCAGGACCGCGGCTCTCAGCTGGCGTCCCGGACTATCTAATTTTCGGCGCACTTTCTAAGTAAGGCAGACTCGTTTATAACGAGCCCTTGTTTAAGAACCCGAATTAAACGAGGAAGACGGAAATGCTTGGCCGGGGTACAAGATTAAATCTGAAACAAGCTTTTAAAGAGTAAAGCCCGGCCATATCGAGGAATATTTCCGTGATTTATAAAATTTCTATTGTGATTGATTGATTGCGTGATTATGGCAAAGCAAAGTAAATGCGGTCTGCCAAGGGAGGGGGGGGGTGCTTTGTTAGAAGGACTTACGAGGTTCTGACGCGTATTCGGCCCCACCATGGCACAGTGGTTATGCCACTGAAAATGGTAGATAGCTGAGGTGTGAAGGTCCCGGGTTCGGGTTCCATCGCGTGGCTGTCGATCTAACGGTTGTCGATCTAACGGTGTCGATCTAACGGTTCGTGGCTGTCGATCTAACGGGAGTTTTGGTAGGTTTTCTCCAGATGTAACGTGAATACACGTTAGAACCCCTTAGAAAGTCTTCCTACCAAGGCACCCCCCCATCCTAGGCAGATGCTCCGCATACATGTTTGCCTTAACACACATACAACAACTGACGCGTATTCACGTTACATCTGGAAGAAACCTACCAAAACTCCAGACTGTTACATCGACAGCCGCGGGATGGAACCCGAACCCAGGACCTTCACACTTCAGCCGTTTCAGTGACATTGATATAACCACTGTGCCATGGTGAGACAAAGAAAAGAAAATTATTGCCTTCTCCACTTCCCCATTTCAGGTAATCATTTCTTAGAAAAAAATTATTTTAACAATGGTAGTCAGTAAAAATGATGATGAAAACGAAGAATAAGCAACAAAGGGGGATCGCCTGACCATAGGTAGGTGGGACAGTCCGACGTTTGATAAACATTTAAAAAAACACAGCCCCCCCACCTATCTAGTGCTTTGATGGCGCCCTCTAAACATATGGTTCCCCGGGCAGCTGCCCGAGTTGCCGATACCTTAAGCCGGCATTGCTAGGGGGTGCAGGTGCCCTTCTTTGACCATTCTTATGAACGCTCATGCCTCCTCTACCCCCCACCCACCACCCCTATACAAACCCCACACGACATCCACTGATTATTTGACTGTAGGTATCCATGAATGATTGGTTTTGAAGGAGTACTGAGCAATTGTTTCCTTTCTTGAAGCACAGCTCCGTTTTCCAAATTGTCCTCACTTACGAACTGTCCCTGTGACTTGCTGGCGACGTTACAAATTATGTCACAGACGAACTGTCTGTGACTTTCTAGCGATGACACGGTGACTTTTTGGCGACGTTACAAATTTTGTCACAGACATGCTCTCTGTGACTTTTTGGCGACGTTGCAAATTTTGTCACAGACGAACTATCTGTGACTTTCTGGCGACGACACGGCGACGTTACAAATTTTGTCACAGACGAACTGTCTGTGACTTTTTGGCGACGACACGGTGACTTTTTGGTGACGTTACAAATTTTGTCACAGACATGATATCTGTGACTTTTTGGTGACGACACCGTGACTTTTTGGTGACGTTGCAAATTTTGTCACAGACGAACTATCTGTGACTTTTTGGTGACGACACGGTGACTTTTTGGTGACGTTGCAAATTTTGTCACAGACGAACTGTCTGTGACTTTTTGGCGACGACACGGTGACTTTTTGGCGACGACACGGTGACTTTATGGCGACGTTGCAAATTTTGTCACAGACGAACTATCTGTGACTTCCTGGCGACGACACGGCGACGTTACAAATTTTGTCACAGACGAACTGTCTGTGACTGTTTGGTGACGACACAGTGACTTTTTGGCGACGTCAGGGTGACTTTTTGGTGACGTTACAAATTTTGTCACAAACGGAAGTCACGTTGACGTTACAGTGAAGTCACAAGCAGATAGCTGCAGAGATGTCACACTGTGACTTCTATTTGACGTCACATAAAAGTCACGTGTGTGACTGCGACGTATGTGACTCGCAGGGACTTCACTGCGACCTCATTGTGACTTTCCGTGCTATTAGGGATATTACCTATTATTAAATAAAATGCATTATGATATTGAGTTTTACAATAGTAATAACACCATATCAAAGTTTATTTTTATCCATCGCATAATCTAATATAATTCGATATACCGCCGCACTCGTTATAGCGCCATAATTTTCTCGAACGGATAGTGGCGTTATATCGGGGTTTGACTGTACTTTCTAAATTGGAAAAATACAAAATACAAAAAACATGTATTTTCAAAATACACACAAAATACAAAATACGTCTAAAACTTCAATAAGTAAAATTTTCTACAGAAACTTCTAGTTTATTTTATTCCAATGTATTTTAAGATGAACAAACAAATGTAATAGTAACTATTTTTTATTTTATTTTTTATATACATGACTTTTCCTAGAATAAATTGCATCTTAAAAAGGATGAAAGCAAAACTGTGATATGTATTTATTGAACGTTATTTTTTAATGATAATGAATGGAATTGAAATATAAAATTAAATATATTTCTAAATGAAGATGAATTAAATTATATTTATACCTTAAGATGCATTCATAGCCTCACCATGGCTCAGTGGTTATGTCACTGAAAATGGTAGACGGCCGAAGTGTAAAGGTCCCGGATTTGTGTCCCATCGTGCAGCTGTCGATCTAACGGTCTGGAGTTTTGGTAGGCTTTCTCCAGATGTAACATGAGTACACGTTAGACCCCTTAAAAAGTCCTCCTACCTTGCCACTCCCCATCCTTGGCAGATTCCCCTAGTGTAGCTGTTCAGTCCTTCGCTGAATAACACGGGTACACGCCAGCGGCTTGGCTAGATATCGCCCTTGGCTCTGTTGGCGAGATTGCCGCTTTGGCGTACGATTAATGATCACTTTATCTTTCAGTATAAGCTTACGAGGTGACCGCTTGTGCTTCGGTCGAATTTGATGCGTGAATTTGATATAAGATGTGATGATACCTGGCTCTTGTGAAAGGATAAAACTTTGTACTTGTCAGTTATTGAATTAAATGGTTTGTTTTAGAATGAATAGATGATTTATTTGCTCTCCCACTTTGAACTGAGTAAAATTCAAATGCCAGTTGGGCGTTATTTTGGTGCCGAAACCCGGGATAAATTGTGTACTTGAAACCTTGAAATTCCTTTTGCCTACATGAAAAAGGTGAGCTGAACTTTTATAACTTCATTTGAATTTGAATTGACTTTCGGTATAATATGGAAACAGTTGAGAAGCTTAAAGCTAAACGTACTGTGGAGCGAACTGCTCTTACGAAGTTAATAAATAAATTAGAAGGTCTTCTATCTGAGGAAATTGAAAATACTAAAATTGATGAATTATTAGAAATAAATGAAGGAATTATTGTAAGAGAGGATGCTTTGAAGCATTTAAATTCTGAAATTGAAGCTCAGTTAACTGATGCAAAGGAATTTGAGAAGGACATTTTGTCCACTGATAGTTATAATGAGAAAATATTATCCTATTCATAAAAATATATCATTATCAAAAATTGAGAAATTTGCGTATTTAAAATCGCTTTTAACGGGACCGGCATACAAAATTGTTGAGGGTTTTCCACTGACAGAGGAAAATTACTACACATGTATGAAGCTTTTAGAGGAAAGATTTGGTAAAACTGACATAATCATTAATGTCCATATGAATAACCTTTTAAGCATTCATCCAGTTAAAAGCTCTTCAAACTTGTACGCTTTGAAGAACTTGTATGATTTAGTTGAAGTTAACGTTCGTAGTTTAAGTAATTTAGGAGTAACTTCGGGCTCTTACAGTCATTTATTGAATCCTATTTTGTTGAAATTGTTACCACATGATTTAGTTCTTGAATATTATAAGAAGCGGAATTCAAAGGAGGATTCCGATGTAACTGCATTGCTTTATTTTATCAAATGTGAAATAGAATGCAGAGAAAGAACTTTGTCGATAACTAATGCTGGTGACAGAGGAAATTCGTCAACTGGGTTTAGGGGTCAAACAGAAAATTGTAATAGAAAATATTTGAATAAATCTAGTTATGCAAATACTTTAAATGCTAATTTTAAATCTTATTGCGTCTTTTGTAAAAATAATCAACATTCTTCTAATGAGTGTGCTAATTTTAGTGATGAAAAGAAGAGGCATAAATTAAAAGGGGAGGGAAGGTGTTATAAATGCTTCTTAAGATCTCACTTATCTTCTGCATGTTTGAGCAAGCTACAACCCTGTGGAAAATGTGGAGGTACTGACCATAATAAATTATTTTGTTCTAAAACCCCCGTAAAGGCTGAGGGGACTATATTCCGTATACGGTGCTGTTTACATTTTGATGTTTTGTTTACAAATTGATTTGGCGTTGGCTCTGGCGCCGTCATGGGCGATGCTCAGCTGGAGTGAAGTACCCTGCCGGTGATTGTTTAGACTAGTAACAAAAGAGAAACACTGGGTGTTTTGAAGTGTGGGATTTTCATTCAGTGCTAATTGAATGACGATAGTTGTTTGTTTGTGGCTGGTGATAGTGGATTAAGTTAATGTTTGATTTTCCTTGTGGTTTTGATTCTGTTTTATCCTAGGTTAGTAAGCGTATCGTAGGTTAGTATTGTTTATCGTAGGTTAGTAAGCGTATCGGGGAATTTCGTCGTCAGTATTTATGTGTGGAATATGGTGTTTTTTTTTTATGTTTG